>JASANF010018885.1:0-14666 GCA_030248245.1 Trissonchulus sp. WLG1_4 | reverse complement strand
ATTGCTAGTATATGTTATGAATATGATGTTAACTGGTAAGTTAAATGTGTTTTTGACAAATTTCAGGCAATAGCACGTGAGGCCGCCTGCGTGCTGATTGGAGCACGTGCACAGGCGTCCAGCCAATCAGAAGCGAAGGTCGCTTCTGATTGGCTACCCACATATTGCATAAAACGGCAACATGTGGGCTGAAAATGACGAGCGCATCTGCCTGCGCTATAACACAGGCAGAAAGGAGAGTGTCTCACTCTTCTTCTATAAAGAGTGAGACACTATTATGTACTCTTGTTAGAACTGTTCAACTAAAGGGCTACTTTCAGGCTTTTTTGCATACTTTTGCCTATGTAAATACACTGAAGAACGCACTGAACCAAAAGTGCACCTTCAAGCTTAATTGTTCTCATCTGACGGTGGGGTGCCTTGGGGGAGTAACATATGTGAGAATAAGCAAAATTGGAGAACTTTGATTTTTAACCTGGGTAGCCCCCCCTTAATGCAGTAAATTGGGAACATCGCCAACGAAACAAGTAGGCCCCAAAAGGGGCAAGGTTCCTTCCCCGGTGTCTACCTTTCAGGTTTAAATGAATTGGTTCTCTATTCCATATGTACTTACCGTAAGCTATACTTCGTATCTTACTCTACTTTATAACTAGCTTATTCTTACTTAATCTAAATACGTAGTACGTACAAAAAAGTGTTGCAGGATGTTAAGCATCCCGCTGCACGAGTCATTTGGCTCAAAAGTGACACTTTGATCTGAGCTGAGCAAATCAGCTCTAAGAACGAGAAGCGATAAACAGTGGTTTCTAATAGCTCTTATATACTGCTGGTGAGGTACTTTATGATAGTGGTGTGATACATAAGCCTCTTAAGAATCCACAAAATTGACAAAGTTCTTTCTGAGTTCGAGTGGTCCATTCGGCTCCGTCACGGATTTTCAAAGGAGAGTCAATGGATTTCATTGTGGGAGGGTGACTGGAATGGAACAGAATGGCGCTGTTTGGCAAATCCGAAGGCTCGGTAACATTATGATATAATGGTTGGTGTATGCATTCTGGCAAAACGTGTAATTATACGAGGAATGGCATTTGTGCCTCTGAAAAGAAGGTTGGTGAAGTTACTTTCGTGGCGTTTCTACTTCTCTACCTATTGTACCATTGCCAATGCTTGATTGTGTGGGTTTCACTAGAAGTATGTGAGCATACTGAGTTCAGGGAAGTTTGGAGTGCGGCCGTGTTCAGTGTCATATGTAAATGTCTGCGACTTCGCATTAAAGGTCGCATTGGCATTCTAATTTCTGGTGGGGGATGTAAATGGCAAATATATAAGTAACTCTGGTGTCAGTTAAGTGAGATTTGGACAAGAAAATTTTTGTATGAAATTATTTTGTGATAGTTTCGATAAGAAAATTCTGGTGCGGATACGGCCGAGTGCTGAAACTTGAATAAAAGACAACCGCAGTGCGAAACGGTCGTGGCCCATAAACTAACAAACAATTGCAGTTTGTGTGAGAAAAATGAAAAAAACTAGAACTATTTGTGTGGTAAGCTGAAGCTCCATTGGTCGGTTTATAAGAAGTTAATTAATATCAAAAATAACTGCTATGTGAGTTTGCATTGGAAGCAAAAATACCTGCAGTGATGAAAGAAACCTGAACTAGAAACAAATTTATCAGTGTGCGAAACTGAAGAAAAAGCCAGAGAAACAGATACATCGGTGCCCGGTGGGCGAAACGGAAGGAAAAGTCGGAAACAAATATATCAGTGGGCGGAACAGAAAGGAAAAGCCAGAAACAGTTGGTAAAATTAGTGGACGAAACAGAAGAAAAAGCCGAAAACAAGCGTATCAGTTGGCGAAACAGCAAAAATATGCAGGAAAATCACCAGTGGACGAAACAGAAGGAAGAAGCAGCAAGAAACATATCAGTAGGAAAATCAGAAGAAAAAGCCAGACAGAAACACATTAGTTGGAGAAACAGCAGGAAGAAGCAAGAAAAGAACCATATCAGTGGGCTTAACAGTAGAAAGAAGTCAAAAAGAAACATCAGTGGGCGAAACAGAAGAAAGAAGCAGAAAAAACATATCAGTAGGCGAAACAAAAGGAAGAAGCAAAAAAAGAATCATATCAGTGGAAGAAACAGAAGGAAAAAGGAAATAACATATCAGTGGACGAAACAGAAGGAAGAAGCAAAGAACATCAGTGGACAAAACAGAAGGAAGAAGCAAAAAACATCAGTGGACGAAACAGAAGGAAGAAGCAAAAAAACATCAGTGGATAAAACAGAAGGAAGAAGCAAAAAACATATCAGTGGACGAAACAGAAGGAAGAAGCAAAAAACATCCGTGGACAAAACAGAAGAAAGAAGCAGGAAGAAACAGTAAACCAATCACAAGAAAAAGCCAGAAACATGTATATCACTGGACGAAACAGAAAGAAGGAGTAGAAAAAACATACTAGTGAAGGGAATCGAAGAAAAAACCAAAAACTAGTATATTAGTATGCTAAAAATCAAAGGAGGAAATAAAACATAACAAAACACCTCGGAATAATGCAGCGGCATTAGAAGTTCCACATAACAGAATATATAACTACGATCATACAATATAATTGCAAATACCTAAAGCAAAAGAAAGAAGAAGAAACAAAGAAGTCATTGCGAAGAACCTGGCTGGATTCCTACTTAACGACTCATGACCCAGACCATGACTTAACCGGACAGGACTAGTCAGTGCATGTTCGCTTTTATAGCTCATGTATTGGCTCTCCCACGGATGCCGGGTGAGGAGGGTTTTTATAACCCTAAACCCTTAAGGCGGGAGGTGAAGAAAAAAAAAAAAAAAAAAAAACTGCTGGTGAAACATCCCGGTGCCGATTTTGAAAAAGTACGTTGTTACAGCAGTCCACATCGATTATTGATTTTCTGCATATACGCAGACAAAAATCAGCAGGCAGCTCCCAAGCTGAAAATACACGTAAAACATACTGGCTATGCAGCCTGCTCAGTAGCGTTAAACGCTATGAGCAGTTAATTTCAAAACAATAGTTCCTTCTCTAGAAAAAACAAAAATTTCACACGTATTTATCAGCAAGACTGTCTTTATGCGTTCCACCGTGAGCGTCTGATTTGAAAATGAATTGGGCGAACTAAAAGTCTGACCAAATACTGAGACAATACAAACAATGGTATTTCATGACAAAAACAACAAATTTTTGCAATCAAGAGTACAACGAGTAGCTGCTAAAATCTTGCCACTAAAAGTTTTAGTTTTTAGTTTTCTCTCAGTGTTCCACATTTTTTTGAGAAATTTTGGGTGTAAAATCATGTTAATCCACATACATGTAGTTTAAAATGTGTTTAGGATAATTTGTGTTATAAACTAAGTTAAGTTGCACTACAAATATATCACATATGTCAGTCACTTCTATAGATTAAACCGAATTGTACGATGCCGTTGCTTGGTTTTCAACAAGATCTATAAGTGTTTAGAATGTGAATGGTTAAGATTCATAAAAAGGTGTTCAACTTACCTAAAGCAAGTCTAAATCGAAAGACATTATACAGCAGAATTGATTGATTGGCACATTGATTGCCCCAAAGAACTTATTTGGGTCTGATTCTGTTACTAAAGCAGGTCTTATGACAAGTAATAACTGTAAATAATAAACGATGAATGACTTTAGCTATGAACCGTCAATAGCGATTTAAGGGGGTAATTGCGTTTTTAGGTGTTTTTTTGCAAAGCCATAGATCAGCGTTTACAAATTCAAATCACAAGCGGTCTTTTGCATTAGGTAGAACAATATCTTTCCTAAATGTATGCCATGGATTTAAATTTAACCTTTGATATTGTTTCCAGTATAAGCGACTAGAGAAAGGTCCTTTGCAAAATATTAATAATTTTTACAAAAAGTTTGCGCCACAGCTCTGAATCATACGATTACCTGTCGGGGCTGAAAGTTGGTAAGGTTTTTGACATGTTTAAAATCCCCAGGCATGTCCCCCACTTTTTTAATAACTAGTCAATTTACTGAGAAAATAGCTGAAAAGCAAACGCACCGAAAATTTAAGATATGTTCTTGTAATTAAAACCCTCTAAAAACGTCCACAGGTGAAATTTCAAAAAAGTGAGAGACATGCCTGGGGATTTTGACCTTTACAGTAATGTCTCAAAAATTCATGCTCAGGCGTCACTTATAACTTGAGTACTGGTGGCGCAAAGTTTGCATAGAAATCACAAAAACCTCGAAAACGCAACTACCACCTTAAAGGAAATAACTATTGGTGGATTATAACATAGGTACCTAAATTGCTTATTGGTGGATTATGCATCGAAATTGGCTAAGTCAACATATATTGCCACTTTATTATTGAGTTAAAGTACAGGGACAATGCATGCGTCTATCGTGTTATCAAAGACAAGTTTTGTACAACAAGAAACTACTTTATTTCACCAAATAAAAAAAGCAGGCATTCATCCCATTATAGTTCTGATTAAATATGTGTAATAATAATAACAACCTTAAATGTTTCTAAGGGACTTTTTCTAATATGGACTTAACTGGACTTAACTGGACTTAATTAAGTCCGGAATTTTGGAATGCAAAATCGGACTTAAGTGGACTTAAGTGGATTTAAGTGGACTTAACGCTGCCAGTGGACTTAAATTAGTCCAGTCGCATTTCTAAAATATCACCGGACTTAAATTTAAGTCCGATCGCATTCCAAAAATAACAGTGAACTTAAGTTGCTGCCGGGCTTATTTAAGTCCGACTTAACTTTTGCACGTTTCTAAAATGGACTTAATTAAGTCCGCGGACTTAAATTTAAACGTATTTGGGAGAGTTTTAAGTCCGCGTAACTTTACGCGGACTTAACGGATTTAAGTGCTTGATAGCTCTTACATAATCGTTTATTACTTTTGACATACTGAACCGATTTAGATGATCTATATGTCAAATGATAGCTAAATAAGTGGGCTTTTTGATGACATACTTTTTAAGTTTTTTTATTTTTTTAAAGTTGCTATATGGCCGATAATTAGTCTTTTTCAGTCGATTACTGGCATTTTTATGGAACGTATGATGTTTCTTTTTGGCTGAAATTTCAAGTTTAGAGCTGATAACCGTTGTAAGACTGAATTTTAAAGTTTATAATAACATAATTTTCTTATGAAGCTTAAAAATTTTGTACCACTAACGAGTGTAGTAAATAATTATAAATAAATAATAAAAAAGTGTAGGGTTTTCAGACTTACGCTTTGTCAAATATGGTTGAAAATAATCCAGATAAGACTATAGTGACACATAAATCCTGCTGAACAATAATACGACATAGAAATTACATGGTGTCGAGCCGTCATTATTTGACCAAATTTGTTTGTCCTATACTGTTTCTTGTTATGGGCACTTTTGTTGTTTTTGATTGGCCGGGTGTTACTCGCATACATGTACACGGGGTCTCGGTCTGGGGGGGGCTTGTCCCGAAATTTTCGACATTTTAAGGGGGGCTTGTCCCAATTTTTTGTCCCAAAAACGCAAAAATTTCTAGTTTTTGCCTAAAAGTGGGAAATTTTTTGCTAAATTCAGCAATTTTTTCGCTCATTGCTCATTTTTTAAGCATTTTAGGGCGATCTGAGGCACTTTTGGAGTTTCAAGGAGGGGGGCTTGTCCCGGGATTTCAAATCTGGGGGGGGGGCTTGCCCCCCCCAGACCCCCCCCATGTACATCTGTGATTACTCGTCTTCATCACGTGGTCCAGGTTTGTCATTTTTAGCCAATGACATTTGAGTCTTCCCTGTGTCTCGACCAGAGTGCCGCATCATCTTACATGTGCGTTGCATTTGCGAAAACAACATAATAGTTTGTTTTTGCATGTGTGAAGTTGAACAAAATTTAACAAAAAGTAAAAGTAAAGTAAAGTCCTTGTCCCTGGCTTTATATATGGGTGATTAATTCATACTCCTTGAGGACAGACGAACAGTCTTTTACACGTGAAATAATGCTCAAACTCGATTGGATTAACTGCGTTTCGTTGAAAATAACTTAAAAGTATATTAATCGCGTTTGCTAATCAAAGTAAAACTGAAATTAAAATAGCTCAGAACGGGATTCGATCCGCGGTTGCCCGTTTGAAAAGCAGAAAGGTTACCATCTAGACTAAAAAGGGACTCGAAAAGCTGTCGTAAAAGTGCTTTGTATACTTGTAGAAATTTTTAAGGGTTTCACAAGTATATAACATTTCAAATTTTCACGCAAACAAGCTCTTCTGCTGAGTGAGAAGTGGTTAAATTGTGAGGTCTGAGTGTCAATATTCCAGAGGAAATAATAACCCTTTAATTCCCAGAGCTGCCATTTGGCACATCACGTGATGAATACCCAATCGGGGGCCATAAAACTTGATTTGTTCATTCTATTCAGCTGAACTGCAAATTGTTTTTTCAGAAAGCATAGATCTTTATATTTAGTGGCCAAATTTTGAATCTTCTGCCACACAACAAAACCTATGCTTCCATAAGCCATGTGCAAATTTAACTTTTTTTCATCGCAAAAGTAGTATTTTCTTCGTGACCTCATCAAGATTTTGGGTTGCGCCGCCAGCAGTCAACTTTGTATGCATCAGATACAACAAATGTTGTACTCTATTGCTAGCCTTCAATTATGGCAAGCGCACGACTTTTGTGTTAATACTCTAGGGGGAGGTACATATTATGCCTGAGCGATGGCGCAATTTTTTCACAAATTCTCAACTTTGAGCGCTTATAACGCAAAAACGGTGCGTCATAGACAACTAATCGACTCACTATGTTTTGTGCACCATTCATTTCTCTACCGAATGGTGGTTTCGCGATCTCTCTACGATGCACGTAACTCGAGCAATGATCAAAAAACTAGAAGGTGTCAGAATCAGGCTGCCTGGCGCGAGATGCTCTGGGCATTAAAGGGTTAAGGAGGAAATGTTGAATCGCAAATATTGCAATATTTTTTGCCTGGTTGCAATTTTTTTGTAATATTAGCTTGAAATCGCTCAGTTTTGAGCTCGCGGATCAACAATTTTTGGATTCAGTTTTTCTTATAAACGCGGCCATTATCTGTGGATAAAATAATTTTTTAAATCAACCAAACTTATGCACAATGCAGACACATTTACTGTTCATTTGCCTGACAACCTCTCAAACACCAAAAATTGGTGAATTTTAAACAGGTTTTCAAGTTAAAATTTCAAAACTTACGTTTTTAAAAAAAGTTAGGTCTCACCGAGATTCGAAATCGGCTAACTAGATTAAGAGTCCAGAGTGCTAACCGTTGCACTATGAGAGCCTGTTGGATAGAATCCTAACTTAACTAATGTACAAAACTTCTTTGTGTGCGACAGAGCTGCAGCATCACTTACGTAATCTAAGATTTGAATAGTGACAACTGAATTGAGCAATTTGATAAAACTTTCAAGATAATAGCCGTTTTGCTGATCCAGTTGCTCTGCTGATTAGCTCCATGACAAATGTTTGTTGTTTTATAGATGCTGTGTTATCAGCTACCGGTTGGCTCAGTTGGTTGAGCTATGGATTCCGAATCCAAATTTTAGTGGTTCGATCCCTCTCCGGCGCTATCAGTTTTGCTGTTCCATGCGAAAATTGTCTTTCAAGTTAAGTATGTAGAGAGAAGAACACTAGAAAATTACCTACCCGAAATAACATAGGAGAAGGAGAATCTGAATATAGTATATACGCGGCCCCTGAGGGGGCTCAGGGGCCGCGTAAAAAATTTTAACATTTACATGGCTGAAAAGCGCAATTTGTGAGCTTTCGAATGAGGTATTACAAGTGCAAAACGATAAAACAAGTCAAAAGCTATAAACAGGAACTCGGAAGCAACACAGAGTCTTAATAAATGAAGTTAATTTAGGAGTGCAATCGGACTTAATTAAATCGGACTTAATCGAGTCGGACTTAATTAAGTCTGCATTCCTAAAATACTGGACTTAATTAAGTCCGCTGCAAATTTAAGTCCACTTAAGTCCGACTTAACTGGACTTAAACTTGCAGCGGACTTAATTAAGTCCACTTAAATCCGGTATTTTTGGAATGCGTTTAAGTCCACTTAAGTCCGCTGGTTTAAGTCCAGTTAAGTCAAGTCCAGTTAAGTCCATTTTAGAAAAAGGCCCTAAAGGTTTTTGATAGAAGCAGCTGTTTTATTTATTGAACTTATCAGCATTTTCGCCGTAGTTTGACTTCGCCAAATGTTCGGTTGAATTTGATTAGCCGATCGACGAAATATAACTCCACGAAGGTCTGACCCGAAAATCAGCAGCATGAAAGGATTAACGGAGCTATGAATTGTAAACACGAGCATGAGAGACATCTCCATTTCATCAGAGGGCCGGAAAAAGTGCACAATCCAGTAGGTCAAACTGTAGAGTGTGAAGAACGCGAAAATGGTGCCAAACTGAATGCACATTTTGATTTCGCGTTTCATCTGCACTGTTGTGGAGGCCGTAGTTTGTTGTCGAATTTGTCGAACTTTCCAATAAGTAGCGATGTTCAGTGCTAGCGGGATGATCACTCCGACGATGTCTTGCAGTTGGCGATAGTTACTTGTCAAGGGCTCACAAGAACCCCTAGAGGATCCGGTATAGGCCAAATTGGGCACATGTATGCGCAAAGTACAAATGAATTCTATGGTGCTTATGAAAAAATCGTGCAAATAGCAAAATGCAATTATTGCACATAGAGCTGTTCGGTTGAAATAGAGCTCGTGCTTTAGGGGCACCCACACGCCTAGCAGTCTATTCAAGGCAATAAATGGTATATGACTGGTAGAAGCGTTGTTTAGCCAAGACATCATGAATCCGACCACGACGATATAATAATAGGGCAACACTTTTTCGCCGAAAAATACAGAAGGGTTCCAAAGTATATAATGCATTATCAAACACGCAATATCAGCCAGCCCCATGCTGACAACCAGAATGTAAAATGAACCTTGAAATCGCTTTTTGCGATATGCCAAAATGATCAGAATTACAATTACGTAACATATTAAGCCAATGAAAGCTATTGTATCACACAGTAATATGGATATCATTGTTGGTATGCTGCGATCCATAAATTTGGTGAAATTATATCCATGAATTTTCATTTTCGGCGTCTGAATGCTAAAAATTATTTTACCAAAGTTTGAAAAACAAGTTATTTTTGCCATATTGCGTACGTTAACTTTAACAGAAAGCATTTAAACGATTCGCAAAACCTTTTTTAGAAATTGTTTCTCATTTTCAAGTAGGCTTTTTAGCAATTTAATGAGCAACCTAAAGTAGTATAAATAGTATAAATAGTATAAATAGTATAAATAGTATAAATAGTAAACCTTTTAGTATAAATAGTACAATATTATATAAAATTATACAATTGCTCCTAAACAAGAATTTAATCTTCGTCAGACCACATTATAACACACAGCAAGACGAGGTCCTAGAATTTACACAGAATACTTACACAGCCTCGAACGCACTCTGGCTCACTGGGCGTATATCAAATAAAACCTGTGTCAACATAATAACCATTAAATATAAACGTTTGCAAAATGTTCCTTGTTGTCACAGAGTTATTGTTTGTCAAGTAAGTTGGGCATGAGAGAAATTGAAGAACAAAGCCTTGTAATACTAGTATCCTAGTAACACACTTATGAAAAAGGTTGTCACTTCCGTTTTTGCTTAGAGAGCCGCAACAAAGCATATATTATTGCTCCACAGGGAATTTAAATTTTCGAAGTGATCGCTATTCACTACTGGTCACTCTGACTAAAAAGTATACTGTAGGAAAACTTTGACATTTATTTAACATCAATTAAAAATTGATTTTCAAGTGATTTTATTTCATAGGTTTTACAACATTTTTCCACAAGAGGCTATTAGAAGCCGTATTTCAATTAGCCAAAAAATCTGAATAAAAAAATCGATAGATTTATCGTCCATTTCGTTATTTGCCAAAATATTGATAAGTTGGTTAGCGCCATCAGTTAGTATATATACAACTTAGTTTCAGTACCCCCCTCAGTTGAGTATTATGTCTTGAACCGAGAGGGGTCCGGGGTACCCCCTTTAGAACCGTACAAAAAGGGGCTATTTTGCGCTCTGCGTTGGACGCAAGCCCCAAGGCATAATAAGAGATTCCTATTATGCTGTTTTGATATTAGTGATCAAGCTTTTATAAATTCGATAATTAGTTTTCGTGCCGGTAGCGTAGCGTGCTTGCAACCTCATTACAGCTGTATTTCAATAATGTATTAGCAGTCCTTTGATCAAGAATTTTAAAAAAGTTTAGCAAAAATACAGTAATATTTGGCATGATACAGCATAATTTTAACTCTGAAATATGATGTAATAGTTACCTGGAGGAAAATATACAGAAAAATTTCGCACAAATTGTCTTGAAATATTTACAGAAATGACAAAACAAGCGTGCTTGTTTTGAACAATGTGGTATTATGTTGAAATGTAATTAATATAGCTAGAGTAATAAAGCTTAAATGTCATGTGAAAAATCTGTTTTATACTTCTAAATATACTGGCCACACTTACTTACAGTCTTTAATATTTGTAGCTAACCAAGGAACAGTTTATGCCTGGTTCATACTTGTCCTTAAGGACATTGGGACACGGACAAGGACAGTTTTGAGTCAGCTGGTGCATTAACATTAACCAAAACATTTGATCTATTTTTTTGCATACAAGCAGGACTAAACCATGTCACAAGTGTGACACATTGGGTCAACTTGGGGTTGCTTAGGGACAAAACTAAAGCGTCAAGTTTGAGCCGGGCATAATAGTACGCATTGAGAAACTTAACTTGAATGCTTTTGTATCTGTGACCGACCAGTGAATTTATATAGGTCGAATGAACATGTGTACAATCTACATAAGTTAGACACAGCAACAGAATTGATTAATTTACGTGTGTTCATGTATTTAGGCACAGATGTTTCCACGTCATTAGACTGTTTAAATCCTGTAAAATAATAAATCATTACGCCGTTATTTTGTCAACAATGTATATTTGAGTTCACGTCTTTATGTTAAGGTGGTAGTTCCAGAATCGCAGTTTTTCTACGTGAGAAAATTTTCAAATCAGCAGCTTTACGAACAATGGATTGCCGATTTTCGGGAATTGAACAAATCCACCTCGAGATTTGCCGTTGTCGCCCTTCTCGTCCGCTGCTATCAAGTATTCACTCAAATGTCAAAACGTCGCTTGATGTTTTCAAAAGCAGCTGGATGCTTTCTCGGACTAGCTGTCACGCTTCGACGACTAAAGGGTGGAACACTTCCTTGCCCAGTTCACCGTAGAAAAAAATGTCCGAAACAATCGTTTTGACAAATTTCCTGTAATTTCCTGTCACAGTCGACAATTGTTAAACCAAACCACAGTCCCGAGCTCAAGTAGAATGTGATCTAACGTGTGAAAACCGGGCCAAATTTAGTTTCTCGCTGTTAGTTTTGAACCTTAAGTCATACACGTGAATAAGTCAGCAAGAACTTGTTGAAACTAAAAAAAGTGTTCTAAAATTATTATTACTTAAAGTATATCGTGAAAAGTGAAGCGTAAACACGGTCGCCGTGAGGTAGTATTGTTCCTGGCCTCATATGCTTGGGTTTACGTAAACTGACAGGCGATCGTAAGCGTTTTGACTAAGTTACATAGCCACAAGAGGTACAGAGCCTAGCGACAAAATTGAACTAGGGTTCTTTAGTGACGAAGCGGATCTCTGTAGTTTAGTCTTCTGTAGCTTCTTGGTTTCCCTTTAGCAGGATGGTCTGCAAAAAACATTCCTAACCTCTGCTACTCTTCTCTGGTCATTTGAACAGAGCAGAGATCCTACATAGTCAAGAATTTAAAAAAAAACAGTAAACTTTTGCATTGTACTGTATCAGCATTACCTATACAAACACAACTCAACCAAAAACGTTTGTGTTTTAAGTTATCAATGGTGTATGTTATTTGTAGTTGAATTAGCGTTACCTATGGAACTGATCGTGAAGTGTTAGTTAGAGTCAGTAAGTGATCGTTTTTTTCTAAGACAACACGAATCAGTTTATTAATTGAATCACACAATTAGTATGTAACGAGTTTTTTATAAAATTACTGAGCATTTATGACAAAAATGTTGTAAAATTTACAGAGCGGACATTGCACCACCAGCGACTATCGAAGGGTGTACAGTTGTGACTGATTTTCGATTGAGCAAATCAACGATACTTGATCGTAGTTTGGAGCCAAAGGTGAGATAAAACAATGGCGTTAATGCGCTGTTGGACACAAACAACGTATTAACGATAACCGACCCCAGCAAGTCGGAGATGTAGCCAAATGTCTTAAGTGGTGGTATGATCCAAAAGCTTACATAACAGGCAAGCAAAATTCATACGATGCCCCCAAACTGAATAGCTAGCTTTCGTTGCCGCGCGCATGCTGCATTTTGATGCCGACCTAATTCTCGAGATGATGTGGACTGACGGATTAGATGGTAAATTG
Source organism: Trissonchulus sp. WLG1_4 (assembly GCA_030248245.1). NCBI lineage: Eukaryota > Metazoa > Nematoda > Enoplea > Enoplida > Ironidae > Trissonchulus > Trissonchulus sp. WLG1_4. The sequence goes on along the minus strand of JASANF010018885.1, from coordinate 2,139 downwards.
CCGCATAAACTGACGCGATGCTGATTACGAACAAGTTTGCAACAACAAGAGATGGCAATTGACCATGTCCATTGCAGGACAAAAGATCACAATGTAATTGCCACGTGAAACGCACAGTCACATAGGTACAATTGCAAACTTTTAGATGTAGTTCAAAACATATAGCGAACACATGGGCTGCTATTATCATTAGTATGCTTTTTCGGCGAGTCATTAACGTTTTGTACTTCAGCGGATATTTAACGGCCAGCAGTCTGTCAAAACTGATCAATAGCATATGCGATACTATGATATACCAACTGACACTAGTCGCTGAACCAGCTAATGGTTCAAATTTAAGCCATAAGTTTCCCACGATCGCTCGAGGAATTAAAAATCCCAGTTGGCATAGCAGCGTGACACAGTCAGGAATCGAAAGTGAAACGGCAAATATATAAAATACGTCAGAAAAATTCTTTTTTTGGGTTAAAATAGTGTAGTCCACTAGCGCGTACACTCCCATGCCTAACAGACATAGACATGTAATAGCAATTATATAAAGAAGTACGGGTAAGCTAAGAACGTAATCTTGGGTAAAAAATGTGTCGTTCGCCATAAAAATTGTCAAGTGTTCAGTGAATATCTGAAACAAGACATCAAAATCTAACAAATACAATGTGTGGCGTCAACTGGGTATTGAATATTGAGTAGATGATGAGTTACTTTTCAGTGATACTTTTAACACACTGTTCAAACCATTTTTCTGCCAAGCCGACCTTACAAATTTTCTACAAGAACTATAAATTGTTTAAAGTTTTAATTTTTTTATTTCGAAGTTCAAATTATATATTTTACTGTCTGTACTACTTAAATAGTTACGGTGTCAGGTTCCTGTTGTTGGTATTGTATCTATTTGTGCAAATTTTAATTCAAATTACGGAGAAATTTACGAAACAATACCTACAGTACATTGCAAAAAAAGTTTCCAATTCGTTACTGGTAACCAACATTCGTTACCAGAAAAAGACGAAGCTTTGTCTGAAAGGACCAAGGTTTGGCCTAAAAGACGAAGCTTGGTCCAAAAAGACGAACGTTTGTCCAACAAGACAAAGCTTCGTTACAAAAAAAAAGACGAAGGTTTGTCCAAAAGGACCAAGTTTTGTCTTAAAAGACGAAGCTTAGTCCAAAAAAACAAAGGACAAAGCTTCGTTACCAAAAAAAGTGGATATAAACATAGTAGCATAAAGCATAAAGCATAGTAGCATAAATGTATATATAAACAAGTAGCTAAAGTCAACCCAAGAGTAGCAATATAAATGTTTGAAGAAACTGCTTCAATGTGCCAACTGCACGTCAGTTTATTTAAAACTTTGTTGCCCAATCCGATAAAATTGGCTCGCTTCATGTTCGAATCACTTTTGTTTTCTTTTTTGTTTCAGTTTCGTTTTTGTTCATTTTAGTGTCAACTGAACAAAAGCGTAGCTGTAATTAAGAATGCATGACAAGAAGAAAGTTCGCAAGTATCGTCAAAAAAGTTTTATATTGTAACCTGGCTCACTTACTAATGCAAACTCCGTATAATTAATAGAATTTACTAAAAGGGTAACAGTAATTGAATGAATTTTCGTGAAGATATTCTTTATATTTAATAGATTATGACAAAGCAATTGTTTGAGCTAGCTATGTAGGTACAAAGAATAACCTTTCAAAACGAGAAAACATTGTTTTAAGCCTGTTTCACACGATACCCCAAGGGGTGTCACACGATGCCCCAAGGGGTGTCACACGATGCCACATGGGGCGCCCCCCGTGGGGATTGTCCACGTTTTTCCACATCGTGTAAAACAGGTTTTAGGTTCATCTAGAAACTTGCAATTTGGCTACTGTATGCAAGTAATTAGCTGGAATAACAACAACTAGCTAGCTACAGTGTGTAAAGTAAGCTATGAAGGTACGTCAAATTATTCACTTGAAATTGACGAGCACATTATCTATCAGATCCCCGGGGGCTCGAATTTTTGCCTTTAAACTGTACGGTCGTTAGTAGGACCAAGAGTACATAATAGAAAAAGTATGACACTCACCCTATTATGCCTGGCAGCTTGTGTCCAGTACGGAGCGCAAAATTTACAGTATATAACCTGACTAACCAAACTGAAA
>JASANF010018880.1:10000-13133 GCA_030248245.1 Trissonchulus sp. WLG1_4 | reverse complement strand
GTTGCCGACAGTGATAAAGGACCTACTATTAAGCAAAGGACCTATTTTCGGTCAGAGCCCTCTCTTGTCACAATTTCATAATGTTACATGTATTCGTTCAGTTACGTATTGCTCTGATGTATTTTATATCATTCGATAGCCCATTCCATTCTGCGTCTATGGATATATACAACATCACTATAGCAGGCACCTGTCAAAAATAATCGATTTTTTTATTTTTTATTTTTCCATTGAAAAACGTCATTTTACTTGGCAGCAAATATTCAACCAAATCTAACAAATTTTGCATCAATGGACGCGCTGTGACCTCGCCCAGTCTGTGAAAGTAATAAAATTTCAAAATTTAATACTAAATTTTTCAATATTTGTCAGGTTTACAGTCTTTTTTCAGCAATGTTTGTTCAAGATTAGTTAAAATAATTATTACCACATTAAAGTTCAGTTCTTTAGCTTTCATTTGATACTAAAAACATGTACTTTTGCTTGGATTGAACAAAGTTATGCAACAAAAAGATATAACAGTTTTCATTGCTTGTCAAAAATTGCTTGATGAACATTTGTCATGTGCATGCGTGCAAACATTCTATACGCTGATATGCGTGTACAAATTTTTGTGGGCACACACATATACTGTGAATCATGATTTAATTGTTTGCATAACTTTGCTCAATCCAATCAAAAGCACATGCTTTTGGTATCAAATGAGAGCTAAAGAGCTGAACGTTATTGTGGTAACAATTATTTTAACTAATCTTGAACAAAAAATGCTAAAAAATGACTGTAAACCTGACAAATAATGAAAAGTTTGGTATCAAAGTTTGAAATTTTATTACTTTCACAGACTGCGCGGGGACACAAAGCGTCTATTGATGCAAAATTTGTCAGCTTTGGCTTAGTATTTGCAGAGTTACAGCGAATAAAACGGGCCAAAAATGACGTTTTTAAATGGAAAAATCAAAAAAGCAAAAAATCGATAGTTTTAACTGGTGTATGCTATAGTGATGTTGTATATATCGTTAGACGCAGAGTGGAATGGGCTATTGAATGATATATAATATGTACATTAGGTTTCCGATAATTAGGCGGAAAAAATCGATTTCATTTGAATTAAAATTTTTAACTTCAAATTTTTTGAAATAATTTAATTTCATGAAAATTTCCATTGAAAATGCTTTCGAATGATATATACATCATGGGGGTTACCTCAAACGACTACGCTGCTATGAAGCAATGAATTTCGATACATACACTTTTTGGTCAGACTTTAGAACTTTTGTACTTGTATACGAAAAAAATGCCAGAAAGCCAAAAAATATAACGTTACAATCTGACTACGTTATGAGAAAATCTATTGACTAAATAAATTTTATTACGTACGTCTTCGAATACACTTTGCCCAGTCAAAACAGACAGCAAACTATTAGCTTGTTGCATTTTTCCTCTCCCAGGCAATGATAGGCATTGTACAAAAAAAATACCCGAAAGCCAAAAAATATAACGTTACGATCTGACTACGTTATGAGAAAATCTATTGACTAAATAAATTTTACTACGTACGTCTTCGAAAACACTTTGCCCAGTCAAAGCAGACAGCAAACTATTAGCTTGTTGCATTTTTTCCTCTCCCAGGCAATGATAGGCATTGGCTGCATTTACACAAGTTTCTTCAGGCTTACACGGATTGGAATCGCATTCATTGATATCTGTTAATAAAAAAATATTCTGTTAATAAAAAAAATGATATAACCTTAAGAAAAGGAAAGTAACTGTCCAGACGTTAAATAAATTCAAAAACAATGTTTTATTGTCTAAAACTTTTTGAAATAAATTATATTCAAAACCACATTATCAACAGACAGATAAGTTAATGTTAAGGTAATATTATTTTCTTTATTAAAACTATTTTTTCTGTGTAAGCATTATACAGCTACCCAATTACTTCATGAAATTTCTTTTTTCTTTTCTTCCGAATTTTTTTCATTTTTTTGATTTTTCTTTCATTTCGTTTTTTTTGAGTTTTAACAAATTAAACTAGATAGACGCCTGTCGGGTCAGGTAACACACTCTTTCGTAAAGAAAAGTTGACCTTTTTCTTTATTATGTAATATTATTTACACAAAATGCCTGCGAGTGTGCAGTATGAGTATATTTATCTTTAATTGTTCTTCGTTTGTTAATTTTCCTGAAATAATTGGGTAGCTGTAATATTGATGCAAGGTTTCAACTGTGGACTAAGAATACTTCATTGAGTATATTCAATGGTAGCCTACCGTATTCGCAAAGTTTCCCAAAAAATCCATCAGGACAGTCACAAATAAATCCGTCATCAAGATTATAGCATGTTCCACCATAATAACACGGACTGTTTGTGCAGTAATCCCAATCTGTCAAAATTTAGACACATTTATCCATATTTACAAAATTAGGTTCAACTTTGTGCGCAGTGTTTTTTGAATAAAAAGTATATCGACACAAAAAGTAAAGTTTATATTTTTAGCCATTACGTGTTCGATTTAGACTGTTCGACACGCTTAAATAAAAGCCACCGTAATCTGTAAGTCTTTAGAACGCATCATATTTATTATAAATTATAATAATTGGCATGAAATTTTAATGGAATATAATAAAGTAATGGCACCAAGGTAGCGTGAAGAAGGAAAAATCATTGCAATTTCCTCAGCAACAATCATAATCCATCACTGCGCTGTGTTCATAGATGTCATTTAACAATATTTTTGACAAATTAATCCCAAATTAATTATTCATTTTTAAACTGAACTAGTAATAAAAGCAAAGTACATCTAATTAAGAAAATTGTTATTGTGTTCAGTGACTTGTCAAACAAATCTCAATGAGAGCAATACTTTACCTTCAGTTTTTGTGGTTTGGTTTCTCAGACGCTCGAAGACTAAGTCTTTGTCCGTTGCAGTTTTTCTGGAAGATGATTTTGTTGTTACTTCGTTTAGGTTGTCCTTTTCAGTTACACTTTTGTCAGGTGGCGACTTTATAATTGGCTGCATTGTGCTTGCAGCAGCAGTTGCATATTTTCTACTTATTGTTGTTATTACTTCAGCGTTTGTCACTTTGTCTTTGGTTGTACTCTTTGTTGACATAAGTTCTTCAATTTTCGTTG
>JASANF010018880.1:0-5000 GCA_030248245.1 Trissonchulus sp. WLG1_4 | reverse complement strand
ATGTCATTACGTAGGTGTAACCTCCGCCTACTATACAGAAACGCTGATTGGCTGCAATATTAATGTGGCAATCAAAAAATTGGGATCGCGGTAGTTTTAGGTCGGTAAACAATTGTTCTACAAATAGAACTTAAAACAGAACTAAATAAATATATAATTCGCTTAAGGGGGGGGGGGGCTACCTGTATAAGTGAAAATTTTAGGTTCTCCGATTCGCTTCAAATTTGCACACAATGTAGCCCCAGGGAAGGCGCGTCGCAGATGTAACAAACTGGAACCAATGCTTATGCCAATTTTTTACTAGGGGCGCCCAAAAATTCAATTTTACGTGTAAATCATAGGCGCAAAAAAAAGTTTTTTGTGCTCACAAAGCGTTCCTTTACTCGAAAATTTTGTTAATACTGACGAAGCTGATTTTTACATGATTCGATAGCCTAATGTCATGTCTCAACCTCTATGGGCCTTTTTCTAAAATGGACTTAACTGGACTTGACTTAACTGGACTTAAACCAGCGGACTTAAGTGGACTTAAACGCATTCCAAAAATACCGGATTTAAGTGGACTTAAATAAGTCCGCTGCAAGTTTAAGTCCAGTCAAGTCGGACTTTTTTTTTTTTTTTTTTTTTTTTTTTTGTTTTTTGGTGTTTTGTTTTTTTTTTTTTTTTTTTTTTTTTTTTTTTTTTTTTTTTTTTTTTTTATTTGTTTTTTTTTTTTTTAAATTTTTTTATATTATTATTTTTTTTTTTTTTTTTAAAAAATTATTATTTTTATTATTTTTTTTTTTTTTTTTTTTTTTTTTTTTCTTGGACTTAAATTTGCAGCGGACTTAATTAAGTTTGTTTTTTGGGGTTTTGTGTTTTTTTGTTTGTGTTGTGTTGGTGTTTTTGGGTTAGGTTGTGTTCTCTTTTGGTTTTGTGTTTTGGGGTTTTTTTGTGTTGTTTTGTGTTTGTCGGCTTTTTTTTTTATGTTGGTTTTTGGGGGTGCTAGGTTTTGTGTTGGAGTTGGGTTGTTGTTGGTGTTTTTGTAATTGTTGTTTGAGTTTGTTTTCGCTTTCTAAATTGCGTTATTTTGTGCTTTTTGATGTTGTTCTCTATGCAAGAGCGCTGTATTAATTATACGCTGAGCTTGCTTTTCAACCTAGGTCCACTTGTGGTGGTTTGTTTTGGGTTTTGTTTTTTTTGTTTTTGGGTGTTGTGTTTTTTTTGGGTTGGTTGGTGTTTTGTTTTGTTTTGTGGTTGGGGGTTTGTTGGGTTTTTGGTTGTTTTTTTGTTGTTTTTCTGCCTCAAGTCCAGTATTTTTGGAATGCAGACTTAATTAAGTCCGATTCGATTAAGTCCGACTTAATTATGTCCGATTGCATTCCTAAAATAACTTCAGCTGTTAAGAATCTGAGTTGCTTACGAGTTTATGTTTATAACTTTTGACTAGTTTTATCGTTTTGCATGTGTAATACGTCATTCGAAAGCTCACAAACTGCGCTTTTCAGCCATGTAATTTTTGACATTTTTTATGCTTTAATTTTCAACAATGCATCCTCCACATTTTTAAAAAGTTGTAATAACTACATATTCTCCGGTTCTGAAACAAGATTGTTGTTAAGGTTGGTTTATGCTCGCGTTTCAGGACCGTCTTTGTCCTTATAGTTTGTCCAGTGCTGGATTGTACTGCTTACAAACAGCCCAAGATCTGCATTAAGACTAGTATTATATAAATCAAGTACATAATAGGGAAGAGTATGACAGTCTTCCATATTCTACATAAACAAAGACACTTCCCTGATTTTAGTGGGGTCCCCCCTTGGAGTCAAGGCACATGCCTTGATTTCCGGGGGGAGGGGGTGCCACCCCCTGAAATCAAGATGTAAAAGGGCTATTTCGGTCGGAGCATCGTTCCGGCCGATTACCTAAAATAGGGAAAAGTGTCATACTCTTCCCTGCTATGTACTCAAGTATGAATTAGTTCAGGAACACTGATAAGTATTAACCCATTCAAAAAGTGAAAATGTTTTGCTATCATAAGGATAGATATGGGTACACACAACCCCTCCACCCGTATCTATTCTTAAAACGGGAGTTGTAGCAGTTTTGCTCATCGGTTGCGTAATTGAACTTTTGTAAAGTGAGCTAAATTTAGGCCGGGTTCACACTGGCACTTGCACAAGCACAAGCAAAATTCAAAAAATTATCTTCAATCACAGCCAGAGATTTTGTAGTTGCCAGTTTGGTACAGTCATAGATGTAACTCTTGTCTCAATATATCTTATATTTACTGAAGCATGCATTTCGTTTATCTTCTTCTTTCTTTTAATTTTAATTATTTCGTTTTATCTTTAAAATCAAATTGCGTGTTAGCTTTATTTTTTCCCTTCTTACTTTATTTTCCTTCTTCCATAAAATAGTACTAGAAAGTTTCAAAACTGCGAAATTTATAGCCCGAAATTTAAAAACGAAAACGAAACTTCTCAACAAAAAATACGTCACACTGGCGGGCTTCAATGTGATTGGGTGCGCTTGTGCTTGTGCTGGTGTCAGTGTGAAGTGTGAACGTCTACGCGTTGTGCTTGGGCTTTTGCCTGTGCTTGTGCAAGTGCCAGCGTGAATCCGGCCTTAACGTTTAGTGAGAAAATAATTAGTACAAATCTGTCAATACAAAACAGGAAAGATATCAGATTGGACAAATTGTGAAGTACACAGAAGCAACGCAGCAAGACGCTTAATATGTAGGTAAAACGTAGGTATGTAACAGGTGCGATTTGACTGACCGAGCGTGTAAAACACTCCCTCCGCACATTAGCACTTTAACGTTAGCAGCACACTTTTAGTAATTCAAAATCAAAATTAGAAACCTGTTGGGCTATGGCACAACAGGAAAAATGTCCTTTTTCCTGGGGCAGCACATTTGGTAGAATAGGGAACAGATTCTTTCTTAGATTCTTTAACATTCTTTCTTAGATTATCTATTCGCAACAGATTCTTTAAGCAAATAGCTTGTTGTCATTGTCGTAGAGCGTTTGCTATTCTGAGGCAAGTTTCGTCCGTTTCATTTAGCAAACTGACCTTTAGGTACTATTCGGCTGCAAAGCTTGTCCTGAACGTTTAACAACAAGATGTTAACATTTTTCCGCTAAAGAATTAATGTTCTAAATGACAAAAGCTCGTCATCGAAACAGTTTTCTACGACTAACATTTGTTTTTCCGATTATGAACATTTAGTTTTGATGATGATGAACATTTCGCTTCAATAAATGGGGCCCAGAACCCTTTTCCTATTCTGCCAAAACCTTGGCAAAAGGGCATTTTGATATTAAATGTGGCCAAAAATTTTACGTCGACACGTTCTGTGTAATACACAGTGTGCACTCCACAATCTGGCCAAAACGATATCTTTCTTGCTGGTTTTGCTAATAGCATATGCCTTAATTCTGTGATGTTAGGTTTACAGATGGCAATTAAACCAAGATTTCTGTTTATATTGGTAGTTTTGAATCATAAACTGCTTATCTCGCACAGTGAAGCATTGCGCTGAAGGTGTCGTTTAAATTTCGGTTTGTCAGTGCTCGTAAATTTTTAGAACAGAAAGTTTTTGTTTTTGCAACCAATGGCCAAAACTACTTTGGTGGCACTACCATCTTAAGTCGTTAGATTTAATAATTAATGAAAGTTAAAAAAGTTCAATACAGTTTTACTTTTGATGTACTTGTATCCTCTAATGTAATTATCTGATCTGTCGAACGTTAATTAGTTGTAAGTGTATTTACGACATATACTAGTACTGCTTTACTTCGTTCATTAAAGCCGCTGTATATACATATCTAAAGTCTTTATAACAATAATCAATAGCATTCAACCACTTAAAAACGACGAAAGTGCACAACATAAAAAACAACGTAATTTATATATGGCACTTGTCTCAATCTCTAACATTCAGTCAAACAACGTTTTGCAGTCCCAAAATTGAAATTTAAGACAATAACAGTCATTCTAACTCGTAGAAAATGTACAGTATTTGGCGGAAAAACTTTAGTTATTAGATATTTGGCACATTAAAAAATGCCATTAAAAAATATGCCATTAAAAAGCCAAGTTATTTAGCTATCGTTTGACATATAGATCATCTAAATCGGTTCACTATGTCAAAAGTTATAAAGGATTATGTGTGAGCTATCACGCACTTAAATCTGCTAAATCCGCGTAAAGTTACGCGGACTTAAAATCCACCCAAATACATGTAATTTTAAGTCCGGGGACTTAAGTGGACTTAATTAAGTCCATTTTAGAAACGTGCAAAAGTTAAGTCGGACTTAAATAAGTCTAGCGGTAACTGAAGTCCACTGTTATTTTTGGAATGCGATCGGACTTAAATTTAAGTCTTAGGTGATATTTTAGAAATGCGACTGGACTTAATTAAGTCCACTGGCAGCGTTAAGTCCACTTAAGTCCATTTAAGTCCACTTAAGTCCGATTTTGCATTCCAAAATTCCGGACTTAATTAAGTCCAGTTAAGTCAATTCCAGTTAAGTCCATTTTAAAAAAAGGCCCTATGATCCATTTTTTTTAATTTTTGCCCATGGCCTGAGCATTGACGCCAAATGTAAAATCATTCAAATTTGGTGGGCCCAAAAAACGGCCATTTTTTTCACATTTCGCCCTCGCTGTTAGAATTGAAAATACATATCAAAAATCCGGATCATACGATTTTGCGCATACATGTGAGCTACTACTATGCCAAATTTCAGCTTGATTGGCTTAATGTGGTTTGTGTCACAACTGTCCATCTAAGAGCTACTTTTAGGCTTCTTTGCGTGCTTTTGCCTATGTAAATACACTGACGAATGCACCGAACCAAAAGTGCACCTTCAACAACAAGCCCTTATTTAGACAGTTCTAGCACAAACCATATTAAGCCAATCAGGCTGAAACTTGGCATAGTAGTAGCCCACATATATGCGCAAAATTGTGTTGTCCGGACTTTTTAATGTATTTTCAAATCTAAAATCGAG
>JASANF010018879.1:0-42650 GCA_030248245.1 Trissonchulus sp. WLG1_4 | reverse complement strand
TAACGTAAATGTGGTATTAAGCTAATAGTAATGTGTGACGTCAAACCAAATCGCTAAACGTACACACCAGTAATAAACCCCCTTTTAGGTTATGTAGGACAAGGAACGAGATCTTAGTGCAGTAACCATTTGTAGTTTGCTTCGTGCAATCTTACCAGTTTGAACTTCAAGTTTTGCTACGCCTACACCACCGTTCAGCGCACAGCATTATATCTTTCATCACTATCGTGTTACACAAAATAGGAATTATTAACGCATCTTTGCCTGTTTTTCTTATCTCTTTATGATTCTAATTTCTTTTTTGCAGCTATTTTAAGGTTAAGATTTTTGTCATCTCAATGAAAAGTCAAACTATAAGCCACTAATAACAGGACTTGATCGATAAAAACTGCAAAATCTTACCTGATACTGTGCCCAACCCTTTCGTGTAAAAAAGGCCAATCTTCTGGCATCAGCAGGACCTGATATGCAATTTGCAGTTTCTCCAGAACACGATCAAATTCTTCCATCTTCTGAGCTCGCAGCAATTTCAAGGCTTTTCGTCGTTTGGCTATTTTTTCATGAATTGCAGCTTTTAACCAACCCGGCCTCTAAATAATATTTGATCAAGTCAACAAGATTTTATACGACTGAATTACCCCCTCACGTTAAATTATCAACGATAGTTCATACAACCACAGATGGTAACACAAATTGAACGCACCCTTTCTCCAATTTCTTCATTCAACAATTTAGACAAATGCCGAATGAGCGCTGTCTGGTACGCAACTGAAACATACGTTTTTACGAAGGTCAGAAGCTTACAGCAGGTTTTGAAGCTTTTAACCCTAAAACTAATATTTTACCTTACAGCTTGTGAACTGTGTATGCCTCATATCTTATTATTACTGTACTGTATAATATTAGCATAATATGTCCTTATTGGATTTTATGCTGGCAGTCATATTGTTGTTCTTTCCTATTCAAATAAACAAACAAACATAGACAGTTGGATTTATTATAAAAATCAGGTTGATTGAATTCTGAAACCTAATCTGGGAGCCCGACAAAGGCTTAAGACTGTCTAAGACCAAAAGACACAGTGTTCAACATTGACCCTCTTGGCCCCTTGTGTCAGTCGTGTACTAAAACCTGGACCGGTCGTTGGCCACTGAACACGAATTCGAGGTCCATTTTTGCCTAGGACCCTCGTGGGCGTCGCTATGGCCCCCTCAGGGTACCTCCCCAGGGGGGCCCAGGGGGTCCTTAGTGGTCTATTTTTTGAAATTGAGATTTTGATGTCTTTAGGGGTAATTTGGGCCCCTGAACACGAATTCGAGGTCCATTTTTGCCTATATATAACTCTCGTGGACCTCCCAAGCCCACCCCTAGGGTACCATGTCCCGGGGGGGGGGCACAGGGGTCAAATTTTCGAAATTGAGAGTTTGATGTTTCTAGGGGTAATTGGTGCTTCTTGACTTCTTGAATAAAAGGTCCACTGCCTAGATTTAAGAGGGTTCTCTGCCTAGAAGAGAAGGTCCTCTCCTCTGCCTACGTCGGCAACCCGTTGTAGCCACTTGACTAGTTCATGAATTGATTTGAATGTAAAAGGGTAAACTATTTGACTCTCCTGATCGACCGAAAATAAAACATAAAATACCAATTTGCTCCATTCGGTCAAATTTTCGAGACCCCCCACCCGGGCACTCAATTGTCACTGAATCGCCCTTAGCCCTTTATTCTCCCAGTTTACAGAACATACCCCTGAGTCGCTGTGGACAAAATGAGCTATTTTCGATTTTCTGGTCAAAATTTCGGTAAAAAACACTTTGATCCAGTGTTTTCTTTTGCGTCAAAAAGTGGGAAACGCCGCACTTTTTTTCTGAAATTTCGCACTTTTTTTGGCCATGTGCGTCCCGTGACGCACTTTTTTTGGTTGAGGCTGAAAGATGTGATAGCTGATTTGGCCAAAAAGTGCCGAAAATAGCATTTTCACCGCGAAAAATTTAAAAAATTTTCCAAAATTGCATCAAAACCATCAAATTTGTAAAATTTTCTGATGTGTCTAACGTTTCAAGCTTGTTTCAAGCTCAAGACAGTTTACAGGGGGGGGGGGGGGGGGGGGCGGGACCCCCCCCGTGCCCCGCGAGGGCTGTGTTCCACCTATTATGATAAGATTATGATTAGAAAAAATCGTGTCGAAGCATGCCACACGCAGCAACAGCAAGTTTCTTAAAAGCATCAATTAATGCCAATAGGTATATATTTAAATGATTGCCGCGCCAGTATCGAAGTTTGGAATAGGAGAATTCTATTATATATATCTGCTGCAATTAGCTGCGTGTTTACAGTGTGAATAGTTCAGTTCCTGCCAACCTAATTTGGCGTAATGATGCCGTCTCCAGGGGACTGAGTTAAAGTCTCAAAACACCAGATACTTGGCTTCTGCGCCCCCAGACCCCTGCAACTTCTGGCAACGTGGTTTTCCATTTTCAATTCACATTTTTATGTTAATATTGAAAATAGTGCATTTTAACCCATTACAAAAAATCAAAAAGCCACCCCCCCCTGAAATTTCTTTCGAGGTATGCCACTGCTTAATGGTAGAATTGAAAATTTTTTCAGAAATTTTTTTAAACCCCAAAATCGTAATTGAGGACGGCCAGTGCCATAATAAAGTGATTTTCACCTAAAACATGCGCTTAGATAGCATTATAACCGCCCTGCGCACTTTTTTCAAAATGACGCAAAAAAATTTGGGCATGTGCGTCAGACGACGCTAAATTTTTGACGAAAAAAACACTGCTTTGATTGTGTCGAAAAACAAAAATACTCATTTTTTGCTAAAACAAAATCAATAAAAGACAAAATAATGGTCGATTGATTAAGTATTTTGCCCAAGCAGCGCGTCGAGACCCTCCTTCTCTTTCATGCCTCCCGTAAATCCTCTGTGACTAAATTTTGGTTGGGGAACTTCATCACCCCAACTATATACATATGCAAATGTGTGGTTCCGTGTTCATTAAATTTTAACGAACTTTTTGTTGTAACGAGCTATCATCACCTTATAGCGGTTGTACTGATGTGGCTGTAAAAATGGCATGTAATCTCAGCCAAATATATTCGCAAAAATTAATCTGGATTTAAATTTTCAACACTAATTGGCAAGCCACATACAAAATTAAGAAGTATTTTTGGTCACCAAATCAGAGGCCACTTGGACGTTAAAGCTCTTTGAACACACAAAACAGTGGTAGGGGTCTTGTCATTACGACGAGGCTGATTAAGGCTCACTTTTCCGCCCCCAATAAGGCCGAAAATAAGTTCGGCGGAAAAAGGACTTGACTGAAGCACCCGGTGCCAGCTAGCACTACTTAGATCAGGCTACTCTAGGCTGTTGAATAATTACATGCACAGAATAGACGACACCATCCGCGATAGATGTTCAAGATGCAATCGCAGTCCACACGATCTGCATCACCTCTTCAACTGCGACAAAAACCCGACCGACCTGACCCCCTGACCCCCCTGGACCTTTGCAATAACCCAGTAGCAGTGGCGCTATGGCTACACCTGCTACCCACCCGGAACCCATGATGCGATTCTACCAGAGGCAACAACAACAACAACAAGGATCACTTTTAGATGTCTTAAGGGGGGGGGGGGGCTACCTAAAAAAGTAAAAATTTTAGGTTCTCCGATTCGCTTCAAATTTGCACACAATGTAGCCCCAGGGAAGCCGCATCGCAGATGTAATAAACTGGAACCAATGCTTTTGCCAATTTTTCACTAGGGGCTCCCAAAAATTCAATTTTACGTGTAAATCATAGGCGCAAAAAAAAGTTTTTTGTGGTTGCAAAGCGCCCCTTTACTCGAAATTTTTGTTAACAGTGACGAAGCTGATTTTTACATGATTCGATAGCCTAACGTCATATCTCAACCTCTATGATCCATTTTTTTAAATTTTTGCCCATGGCCTGAGCAATGACGTCAAATGTAAAATCACTCAAATTTGGCGGGTCCAAAAAACGGCCATTTATTCACATTTCGCCCTCGATTTTAGATTTGAAAATACATATCAAAAATTCGGATCATACGATTTTGCGCATACATGTGGGCTACTACTATGCCAAGTTCCAGCCTGATTGGCTTAATGTGGTTTGTGATAGAACTGTCCAAATAAGGGCTACTTTTCGGGTTTTTGGCGTACTTTTGCCTATGTAAATACACTGACAAACGCACTAAACCAAAAGTGCACCGTCAAGCTTAATTGTTCTTATCTGAGGTAGAGGTGCCTTGGGGGAGTAACATATGTGAAAATAAGCAAAATTGGAGAACTTTGATTTTTGACCTGGGTAGCCCCCCCTTAAGGGGGGGGGGCTACCTAAATAAGTGAAAATTTTAGGTTCTCCGATTCGCTTCAAATTTGCACACAATGTAGCCCCAGGGAAGGCGCATCGCAGATGTAACAAACTGGAACCAATGCTTTTGCCAATTTTTCACTAGGGGCTCCCAAAAATTCAATTTTACGTGTAAATCATAGGCGCAAAAAAAAGTTTTTTGTGGTTGCAAAGCGCCCCTTTACTCGAATTTTTGTTAACAGTGACGAAGCTGATTTTTACATGATTCGACAGCCTAACGTCATATCTCAACCTCTATGATCCATTTTTTTAAATTTTTGCCCATGGCCTGAGGTCAAATGTAATATCACTCAAATTTGGCGGGTCCAAAAAACGGCCATTTTTTCACAATTCGCCCTCGATTTTAGATTTGAAAATACATATCAAAAATTCGGATCATACGATTTTGCGCATACATGTGGGCTACTACTATGCCAAGTTCCAGCCTGATTGGCTTAATGTGGTTTGTGCTAGAACTGTCCAAATAAGGGCTACTTTTCGGCTTTTTGGCGTACTTTTGCCAATGTAAATACACTGACAAACGCACTAAACCAAAAGTGCACCTTCAAGCTTAATTGTTCTTATCTGAGGTAGAGGTGCCTTGGGGAGTAACATATGTGAAAATAAGCAAAATTGGAGAACTTTGATTTTTGACCTGGGTAGCCCCCCCCCCCCCCCCTTAAGGGGGTAATTGCGTTTTTAGGTGTTTTTTTAAAAAGCCATAGGTCAGCGTTTACAAATTCAAATCACAAGCGGTCTTTTGCATTAGGTAGAACAATATCTTTCCTAAATGTATCCATGCCTTGAAATTTAACCTGTGATTTTCTTGCCAGTATAAGCGACTAAAGAAAGGTCCTTTCCAAAATATTAAAATTATTTACAAAAAGTTTGCGCCACAGCTCTGAATCATACGATTACCTGTTGGGGCTGAAAGTTGGTAAGGTTTTTGACATGTTTAAAATCCCCAGGCATGTCCCCCACTTTTTTAATAACTAGTCAATTTACTGAGAAAATAGCTGAAAAGCAAACGTACCGAAAATTTAAGATAATTTCTTGTAATTAAAACCCTCTAAAAATGTCCAGGTGAAATTTCAAAAAAGTGAGAGACATGCCTGGGGATTTTGACCTTTACAATACTGTCCCAAAAATTTATGCTCAGGCGTCACTTATAACTTGAGTACTGGTGGCGCAAAGTTTACATAGAAATCACAAAAACCTCGAAAACGCAACTACCACCTTAAGTGGTCTTAAGAAGGCTAGAGCGCCAATCTGTCCGCCTTGAACTTGGCCGAGTTGTGTGACGCACATTTTCAAGACCAGCAGCTGACACCTAAGAGTTGCTGAGAGTTCTTTTCTGAGATATATCATAAAATTGAAAATTATTGGAATTGGCCTGTATCAGCTGACTGAATTATGTACGTTTCGCACAAATGAGGGGGGGGGGGTAGCAAAAAGTCTGTGGCGTCTTATAGACGCAAGTTATATTTTTGACAACAGTTGAACTAGTGAATTGTGTCGGTGAAACATATTCAATTTTATTCAGTCTTCCCTCTATAATACGAAGTTTTTATAACACGTTCCCTCCTCAATAGTTTTTCAACCTTTAAAAAATAGTGTTTGTCCAGTTTTGCGAACGATAACAGCTGCTACTAAGTAGCAGCAATTTAACTAAGTTGGTCCATGCCTAGAAGAGAGTATATACGTACCACGTACGTACGTATGCACGTTGCTGACTAACAGAAGTCTCAGCAACTCTTCGGTGTCAGTTGCTGGTCTTGAAAATTTGGGTTGCACAACTCGGCCAAGTTCAAGACGGGGCAGATTGGGGCTTAAGACCTCTTAAGACGACTTAAGACATCTAAAAGTGAGCCTTAATCTGCCTCGTCTTAATGACAAGACCCCTTAGTCTCACTTTTAGTCTGCAGTGTACCACTATGCGGAGAGTCTATATCATGCGGCCGGACACGGGCCATTATGTCTTCCTTCCAGCGGTCACTTAAATCTTTCTGAAATTGAAAAATGTCATATAAATTAAATCTGCAAAATACAAGAAAGCAGTCCTACATCAACTCAGCCTGGACTTAACGAAATCTCGCAAAATTTCGCCGAAGCTAAAGATCAAAGCCAAATTCAAGATAAGGTCCAGACTTGCACGTGCAGCGGTCATTATCCAAAATTACAGTTTATTTTCGTGTAACTAAAATAAAAATTGAAAATTTATTTTAGTATGAAGCCAATATCCATGTCCGGGAGGATGGCTGTGGTAGTTGTTCGTTCACGTGTCCGTAAGCTGCAGTGATTTTACACTACTACGCACATTAATGAACGATTCATACACAATCAAACAACGTCTACAATGGCAAGTGATAAACACTTATTTTTGAATTTTTGAACACGAATTTTGATATACACCCTGTTCACAGAAATTTTAGATTACTGTAATTAGGGTATATACTCGAAACCAAAAAATATGTATAGTTTTTAATTGCAGAAACTTTTTTGGCCTCAAAAAATGGTACGTGAAATTTATACATGCAATTAAAAAACTTACCCGTTCACCATATTCCGTACTGAAAATTTTCTTTACCGAGTCAGGTGCCCTGAAAATAGAAAATACATCATGAATATATCAATAATACAATGCAATAATTGAATTATATAATTTCACCACACAATATAGGGAGCAGTCTTTGTTAATAGTGGTGTACCATTTCACTGTGAAGTCGTCATGTTAGTACAACACTAATAACAAAGACGGCTCCCTATAAAGTGTGGTGAAATTAAACTATGTACTGTTGAACTTTGATCTGACTTTTTAGTGAAAAATAAATTTATTAACTGAACTTCCGCAAAGACTTACGTTTTAAACGATTCCACATGTTCGAAGCCAACTCGAGGTTTCATAGGTTCAATTTGTGGCAGCCAGTAGTTTTTATGTTCAATCAACTTGTCATCTGAAAAAAAACAACATCCACTATTCCACCACGCAGCAAATCGGAAACAGACAGACATTGGGAACTTTGCGCAGTCTCCCAAACAGGACACTTTTTATGCAAAATTAAGGACTCCCATCCAAAAACTGGGGATTCCGACCCGGTTAAAACCAAAAAACTAAAGCAAACTTTTTATTACATTTAATCTCATGCTATGGAAAATATGAGTGAAACTATTCAATTTTAATACGCAGTTTAAATTTAAAAAATAGTGTCAAACATGCAAATGACTAGATCTCAAAAACGAGACTAAATCTCAACACAAAGTCCTTGGCACTCGGGAGTTCGACCGCCCATCCCGGCATCCCTCCTTGGTTCCCAATCCAGCCTGGTTCACTCCATCTCTCGCCCGACTAGATCCAATATATATTATACTGATTGCCCATTAAAGATAGTGTACCCCCACCTTATTCGTTCACAGTACGCAATTTTCTATAGACTTCATTTTTGCTGACCAGTTTGCAACCAACTACGAATTCAAATACAAAGATCGGTATTTTTACTTTGCAAGCATGTTGTTCGACAGGATCATAATGGAACCAACATAGCAGGGTTGGCAGTCTCGGTCTCGGTCTCGGTCTCGGTCTCGTAAAAAAAACCCGAGACTAGGCTGGTCTCGGTCTCGGTTGGTAGGAAACCGAGACCTGCCATAGGGTGGTCTGGTATTAGATGAGACTTGAAGTTTCAAAATTTCCAAAATCACGAAGATTTTTTACAGAATCCCAAGCATGAAATGGTAAAAACTGCTACTGCTGAAGAATGTCAGTCACTAGCAAACTATGGCTAACTTAAGTTCAAGCTATGTATAACAAACTAGATTTTTTAATTAAAGTTTGAGCTAGAATGGTTGTTGACTTAGCGATGTTGCATTATTGTAAGTGGAACCTCTCAAGCTAGTGAATGTATAAGTATATAAAATATAATAAGTAAAATATAATAAGTAAAAGTAAATATGTTAAACAGTAAAAATACTGCTCATCATTTACCAAATAGTGCTAAGTTCGTAGTTGATTTGTAATTAAAAATTTGCAAGTTTTGCAACTTGACTAAGCGCGAATTGGGTGCCAGTTTGATTGAATTTCTGAGCCCAACTTTAAACACTGTCAAAACATTAAGTATCTGAAAAAACCTAGGCGCCATCAAATGCTCTTGGGCTATGAAGTGGTTGGGGCATGAAACCTCCCCCATTAAATGCGGGAGAAACTTTTGGTCCGTGTTGTGCCCCTATAGAACTTGTAGTAGCACCACTGCCAGCACAAACGATTCGCTGGCACGAGTAGACTGCCAAAGTGCCAATATATTATGCCATGCAATGCACTATAAACGCCCTGTGGCATGCGAAAGCAGTGTGCGAAACTTTTCAAAATGGCAAAAGTTGACAGAATAGCGGGAAAAAAATCCTATGTATTGCCACCGTCAATCACCTACTCTCATGCATCCGGTCGGTACAATGCTAAGTTTCTCGCAACTGTGCAAGTCATACACTCATACAACACAACCTAACCTAATGGTCACTTTTTTATAACTAAAATTTTTACGTCTCAAAGTATCTCAAATTTTTAAAATTGAAACTTGAAAAAAGGTCTCCCAAAGGCTGGTCTCGGTCTCGTAGGTCTCGTTTGGGTGGTCTCGGTTGCCTGGTCTCGGTCTCGGTCTCGGTTGCAAACCCGAGACTTGCCAACCCTGCAACATAGTATTTCCATCGCTTTTCATATGTCAAAGCATGTACAATGCATATACGTAATATATACCTGCCCTGGCACGCACATCTTTCAGTGTCGAGTAACGTTCCAACCAGACATCGCACAGCTTTTGAATGTAATCAGGACCTAGGAAAAATTATATATACACGTATATTTTTTACACGTTTTTTTACATACGTACATTTTCTGCGTACAACCTGCTAATCTGATATGTCACAATATTAATAAATAAGAAATGGTGTGAAAACAATATTATGGTACTACAAGCTCACATCAGAAATAATTTGCGCGTTTCTTATTACTTTCTCTATATAGAACAAGGGTGCAGGTTCGGCGAGGGGGGAAAAATTCAAACTCATTTTTTTCAATGTAAAAACAAGTTTTTATAGGTTTTCGGACACGCTGAGTTCATTTTTATCACTTTCCAAGCGAAAAAAATGTGGCTTTATAGCTTTTCGAAAATATTCAAATTTTGTCGAAAATCATAGTTTTTCGACTTTCTGTGGCTAATTTTTGAGAATTTTCACCAATACAGTCGTGATATCAGTCTGAAGTTGCATCATCATAACGTAACTTACAATAATATATTTAATTCAGCTTTGTTTCCAACATATTCTGCTCATTTCTACCAAAAACTGTTAATTTTTCAAACTATATACCAGGCGAAATATGCATCGTAAAAAGCCTAAGCACTAAGCCTCAGCCTGAGCACTAAGCCTAAGCACTAAGCCTCGGCCTAAGCACTAAGCCTAAGCCTGAGGCCTAAATTCAAGAAAAACATGCTAAGAAGCATCAAAAAAAACGTTACCGCACTAAAAAACCCCAACTAGCTTCATATTTTGAATTTGAAAAACTTTGCAGCTATAGCCCGGAATTTGTACTAAACCTTTCTTGCGCCGTAAAGCTTCAATCAGCCTGATCCTGGTAGCTTCAGGTTCAGAAAAAAGTTTTGTAACTTTTCAAAGCCTGAACCGATTTGCAAAATTTTTTCAGCATTTAGTAGCTTAGAAGTTGCTCTTTCAATGGTAGCGGCAGGTTTTTATTTCGTTGAGTATTTTTGCCTGAATCCAATTCTGCGCAAAATTTTTCAGGTAAAGTTTAATTTTTGGACAAAGTTTGATTTCCAGCTAAAGCTGACATCCTACAAACTTCTAACCTAGCCTATTCGAAAGAGCGTTCAATTTTGACCCCCCCCTGAGTTTGGGGATTAGTCGAAAAAAATGCCGTTTTTCCGACTTATTCCGCCCCTAAGGGTTTTAACACCAATAATTTCACTCTAGACTTTTATTAAAAGGGGCGACAGCTATTTTGGGGGCTAGAGATCAGATTGGGGGCTTAGCTGACGATGGGGGTTCTCTAGTTTTATTAAAAGATAGGGTAGGAAGCTATTTATGGGCAAAAATAATTCCCCCCCCCGCCGAACCTTGACCTAGAACAAGTATATATATAATTCCAAGTTTATATAAAAAGGTGTCAGCGCATAAACGTGAATTGAAACAGTTACCAAACTCCAGCTTTTGAGCCTGCTCGTCCCAATAACTTGGGTCGGCATAACGGGGGTTCACTGCTTTTTTGTTTACTTCCAGTGTAGATACACGTTGTCCTGATCGAATGTACACGATTGCTGACGTAAAGAATGGGCGAGAACTTGTGGCAGACGAAAAGGCTTGCATATCTATCTGAAGCAAAGTCAAAAAATAAAATGTAAAAAAGAAGTTGTAGTATTGTTTCTTCCATTTCGGTGACATCACAGGAAAACCAAAAGACTGAATTTCGACTATACTTTGTAGTCGAAATTTAGCCTCTGAATTCTGTCGAAAATAAGACGTATATACATATATATATATATATATAATTTTCGACTATTTTTGAAATAGGCTAAAATTAGACGAAATCAAATCAAACTTCAGCAAACTGATCACAGTAACGTACCTAGTATGTCGCAAAAGGACTTGAACTGAAGATCGACGACCGGAGGGGGTGAGTGACCGGGGGATGGGTGAAATGTGCACGCCGGAAGCGCCAGAGGTAAATGGTTTAGCCGGTCAAGGTTCGGCGGGGGGGATTATTTGCCAATAAATTGCTTCCTACCCCAGCTTTTAATAAAAATATATATAGAACCCCATCGTTAGCTAAGCCCCCAATCTGATCTCTAGGCAAAATTATTGGTGTTAAGGGGTGGAATAAGTCGGAAAAACGGCATTTTTCCGACTAATGATCCGGAGTCCCCCTATATCGCCCAAACCTAGGGGCAAGGGCTTAGCCAGGGGGGGGTCGTGACCCCCCCCTTTTGGTCGAACCGGAAGAAATTGTCAACAAGGGTCCGCCTTTGGTTAATATCGCCCGGCCCAAAAAAATTTCTGATACGTCTCCAATTGACCAAATTTCAGGGTTGGCAAGTCTCGGGTTTGCAACCGAGACCGAGACCGAGACCGAGACCAGGCAACCGAGACCACCGAAACGAGACCGAGACCACCCCTTGGGGGACCTTTTTTCAAGTTTCAATTTTAAAAATTTGAAATGCTTTGAAACGTGAAAAATTGGTAATTAAGTTACAAAAAAGTGACCATTAGGTTAGGTTGTATGAGTGTATGAGCTGCGAGAAACTTAACATTGTAACGACCGGATGCATGAGAGTAATTGACTGTGGCAATACATAGGATTATTTTTCCGCTATTCTGTCAACGTTTGGTTATTTTTAAAAGTTTCGCACACTTCGCATGCCACAGGGCGTTTTATAGTGCATTGCAAACATATATTAACACCTTGGCACTTGGCAGTCTGACTCGGGTGCCAGCGTGGAATCGTTTGTGCTGGTGCAGTGGTGCTATGTACTATCAAAACAGTACTGAAGGGGCATCATCAGGGACCAGAAAAGTTTCTACCACTGACATTTATGTGGAGGGAAGGTTTGATGCTCCAACCACTCCATAGCCCAGAGCATTTGAGTGACCTAGGTTTTTTTAGATACTTAATGTTTTGACATGCGTTTAAAGGTTGGGGCTCAAGAAATTCAATTAAACTGCAACCCAATTCGCGCTTAGTAAAGTTGTAAGCCCACAAACTACAAATCAGCTACGAACTTTTGGTAAATGATGGGCAGTACTTTTACTGTTTAACACATGTATGTTTGCGAGGTTCCACATACATACAAATGCAACATCGCTAAGTCAGACAACCCTTTCTAGCTCAAACTTTATTTTAAAAATTCTAGCTTGATATAATGATATACAAAGTTTGAACTTGAAATTAGCCAAAGTTTGCCGGCGAACTGACATTCTTCTGCAGCAGACAGTTTTTACCAATTCATGCTTGGCATTCTATTTGGAAACTTAAATTGTAAAAAATCTTCTAAAAAAATTATAAAAATTTTGGAAAATTTCAAAAACGTCAAGTCTCATCTGAAATACCGAGACCACCCTATGGCAGGTCTCGGTTTTCCAACCGAGACCGAGACCGAGACCGAGACCGAGACCAGCCTAGTCTCGGGTTTTTTACGAGACCGAGACCGAGACTGCCATGCCCTGCCAAATTTGCCCTAAAAATCGGAAAATTTTAAATTTTTTTTCCTGGGGGCTGCCGCCCCCAGACCCCTGCAACTCTGTGGCTTACTATTCCTTCTTATTATCTTTCACAAAGCCTATGTATGTCTACAAGAGTACATATTATGCTCGATGCTGCATTTACTATTGCGTAATACACTGTCTGATGTGACTTCCCATCTTTTCTTTTAATTTTTCTATCTGAAAAATTTCTGATACGTCTCCAGTTGACCAAATGTGGCCTAAAATTGAAAAAATCCCATTTTTTCTGGGGGTTGCTGCCCCCAGACCCCGCAACACTGAATTTATTTAATTTAAATGACCAAAACTACATTTTTTATGTAAAATTGGCGGCTGACGCCCACAGACCACGCAACAGTGAGTGTAAAAAAAGAGCAAAAAAAGTGGACAAGGTGCGACCCCCCCCTTTTCAAAATCCTGGCTACGCCCCTGCCTAGGGGGCGGTCCCAGGGGGGGCACAGGAAAACTTTTTCCGGACATTTTCCGGAAATTTCCCGGAAATTTTCCGGAAATTAAAAAATTTCCGGTTTTTTTCTGGAAAATTTCCGGGTTTTTTCCGAACCGAGAAAATCCGGAAATTAATTTTTCCGGAAAATTTCTCGGTTTTTTCCGGAAAATTTCCGGGCTTTTTCCGGATAATTTCCGGGTTTTTTCCGGAAAATTTCCGGATTTTTTCCGGATAATTTCCGGGTTTTTTCCGGAAAATTTCCGGGTTTTTTCCGGATAATTTCCGGGGTTTTTCCGGAAAATTTCCGGGTTTTTTCCGGATAATTTCCGGGTTTTTTCCGGATAATTTCCGGGTTTTTTCCGGAAAATTTCCTCGTTTTTTCCAAATAATTTCCGGGTTTTTTCCGGAAATTTCCGGGTTTTCTCCGGAAAATTTCCGGGTTTTTTTCGGAAAATTTCTGGGTTTTTTCAGGAAAATGTCTGGGTTTTTCTGAAAACTTCTTCGGATTTCTTAGGTGATTTTCTAATTTTGCGGTTTGCCACAGTTTCCTGATTTTTCCGGAAAACTTTTTTGTGTTTTCGTTTTCAGGTTGTATATACGTAGTTGTAGTTCGAATATTTGAAAAAGTAATTTATATATACTTTGAGTGTATATATACTCTAATTGGCGCAATTTTGTACATCTTTTGTGGCTTTATTTTTATATAGCTGCTATTTATGTATATTTTGTTGTATTTAGTGTTTTGTACTGTTCTTTACTTTTCAAGAGTTTGCCCAGTTAAAGTTTTTGTGATGCAGTGTTTTTAGACGGGAAAATGACAATGACAAATTTGCTTCAGAGAATAAGGCACGATGATATGCACAACAGATTGCAAATCCTATGGATTTTGTTTCCAGGCCATTTTTGTTTGGTTTTCAAGGGTTACTTATAAAAAATCCTTCAAAAAACTTGAAACATTTTCAAACAACAACAAACAAGAAAACCCCCATTTCTATATTTTGTCATGTAGCCCAAATGTATATTACAATGTTTCTACGGGAAACCAAAAAATATATATGGCGTAGGCCTAACCTTGCTCTAAATAAAAACTTCAGTTCTTTTAAGGTGGCACTACTGAAATGTGGGTTTTGGCCTTATTTTGAAAACGCGCAAAAATAATTGATCAGAAGTAAGTTTCCTTCAATTTGATGTACATATCACATAAAAATTTCTTTGAACATTTTTTAGCAAATTTCGTCAAGAAAAATAGATTTTCACGGAAATGCCTTCACGAGCCAGTGCATTTACACGTATGTAATGAATTTGAAATGGCTGAAAAACACTAGCAGTTGTGTTTTACTGAAACGTAATTAAAATTTTTTGGTGTTTTATTGACTGTGGTATAATTTTTTTGTGAACTAACGCAATAGTTTCTGCATGAGACAGAAATATCGTGCGTATGAATACAAACGCAAATTTTCGGCTTGCGATTTTAAAAAATTGGCTCAACGAAAAAAGTTAAAATTTGGCACATAAATGCATCTTGTCATCTTCGAGCGGTCGCAGAATTTGATTTTTGGCTAATCGATAGTATCTAAAAAATTTAGCCAAATTTATGTTTTTTTTAAAATCGCGATTTTCGTGTTTTTCAATATATCAATCATATTCATCAAAAATGACTTTTTGCGACCGCTCGATCACGTTGAGGCGAGCAAAATGAGCTATTGATTGTGCAACAGCTACTTACTTGAGAAGAGAAATCGCAAGCCGAAATTCCACTCACGTTTGGTCTACAGTGAATGCTAATTTGTATCAATCAACTTCATTTTTTTGTATTTAGGCATACTTTTACACCAGCTTGCTATTGTGTATCTAAAATTGGCCCTAAACTTTTTGAAAAGTCACATTTCAGGAGCGCCACCTTAAATTAGACCATGGGCTTTTAGGCGTATAAAAATGGGTCACTGCGATTATGGAACTACCACCTTAAGCCAGTGTTCCGAGCCCTAAGTTAAAGCAAAACAGAGCCTATATACGCCTAAAAGCCCATGGTCTAATTTAAGGTGGCGCTCCTGAAATGTGACTTTTCAAAAAGTTTAGGGCCAATTTTAGATACACAATAGCAAGCTGGTGTAAAAGTATGCCTAAATACAAAAAAATGAAGTTGATTGATACAAATTAGCATTCACTGTAGACCAAACGTGAGTGGAATTTCGGCTTGCGATTTCTCTTCTCAAGTAAGTAGCTGTTGCACAATCAATAGCTCATTTTGCTCGCCTCAACGTGATCGAGCGGTCGCAAAAAGTCATTTTTGATGAATATGATTGATATATTGAAAAACACGAAAATCGCGATTTTAAAAAAAACATAAATTTGGCTAAATTTTTTAGATACTATCGATTAGCCAAAAATCAAATTCTGCGACCGCTCGAAGATGACAAGATGCATTTATGTGCCAAATTTTAACTTTTTTCGTTGAGCCAATTTTTTAAAATCGCAAGCCGAAAATTTGCGTTTGTATTCATACGCACGATATTTCTGTCTCATGCAGAAACTATTGCGTTAGTTCACAAAAAAATTATACCACAGTCAATAAAACACCAAAAAATTTTAATTACGTTTCAGTAAAACACAACTGCTAGTGTTTTTCAGCCATTTCAAATTCATTACATACGTGTAAATGCACTGGCTCGTGAAGGCATTTCCGTGAAAATCTATTTTTCTTGACGAAATTTGCTAAAAAATGTTCAAAGAAATTTTTATGTGATATGTACATCAAATTGAAGGAAACTTACTTCTGATCAATTATTTTTGCGCGTTTTCAAAATAATGGCCAAAACCCACATTTCAGTAGTGCCACCTTAAAAGAACTGAAGTTTTTATTTAGAGCAAGGTTAGGCCTACGCCATATATATTTTTTGGTTTCCCGTAGAAACATTGTAATATACATTTGGGCTACATGACAAAATATAGAAATGGGGGTTTTCTTGTTTGTTGTTGTTTGAAAATGTTTCAAGTTTTTTGAAGGATTTTTTATAAGTAACCCTTGAAAACCAAACAAAAATGGCCTGGAAACAAAATCCATAGGATTTGCAATCTGTTGTGCATATCATCGTGCCTTATTCTCTGAAGCAAATTTGTCATTGTCATTTTCCCGTCTAAAAACACTGCATCACAAAAACTTTAACTGGGCAAACTCTTGAAAAGTAAAGAACAGTACAAAACACTAAATACAACAAAATATACATAAATAGCAGCTATATAAAAATAAAGCCACAAAAGATGTACAAAATTGCGCCAATTAGAGTATATATACACTCAAAGTATATATAAATTACTTTTTCAAATATTCGAACTACAACTACGTATATACAACCTGAAAACGAAAACACAAAAAAGTTTTCCGGAAAAATCAGGAAACTGTGGCAAACCGCAAAATTAGAAAATCACCTAAGAAATCCGAAGAAGTTTTCAGAAAAACCCAGACATTTTCCTGAAAAAACCCAGAAATTTTCCGAAAAAAACCCGGAAATTTTCCGGAGAAAACCCGGAAATTTCCGGAAAAAACCCGGAAATTATTTGGAAAAAACGAGGAAATTTTCCGGAAAAAACCCGGAAATTATCCGGAAAAAACCCGGAAATTATCCGGAAAAAACCCGGAAATTTTCCGGAAAAATCCCGGAAATTATCCGGAAAAAACCCGGAAATTTTCCGGAAAAAACCCGGAAATTATCCGGAAAAAATCCGGAAATTTTCCGGAAAAAACCCGGAAATTATCCGGAAAAAGCCCGGAAATTTTCCGGAAAAAACCCAGAAACTTTCCGGAAAAATTAATTTCCGGATTTTCTCGGTTCGGAAAAAACCGGAAATTTTCCAGAAAAAAACCGGAAATTTTTTAATTTCCGGAAAATTTCCGGGAAATTTCCGGAAAATGTCCGGAAAAAGTTTTCCTGTGCCCCCCCTGGGACCGCACCCTAGGCAGGGGCGTAGCCAGGATTTTGAAATGGGGGGGGGGGGCGCACCTTGTCCACGTTTTTTGCTCTTTTTTTACACTCACTGTGGCGTGGTGTGTGGGCGTCAGCCGCCAATTTTACATAAAAAAATTAGTTTTGGTCATTTAAATTAAATAAATTCATTGTTGCGGGGTCTGGGGGCAGCAACCCCCCAGAAAAAATGGGATTTTTTCAATTTTTAGGCCACATTTGGTCAACTGGAGACGTATCAGAAATTTTTCAGTTAGAAAAATTAAAAGAAAAGATGGGAAGTCACATCAGACAGTGTATTACGCAATAGTAAATGCAGCATCGAGCATAATATGTACTCTTGTAGACATACATAGGCTTTGTGAAAGATACTAAGAAGGAATAGTAAGCCACAGAGTTGCAGGGGTCTGGGGGCGGCAGCCCCCAGAAAAAAATTTAAAATTTTCCGATTTTTAGGGCAAATTTGGCAGGGCATGGCAGTCTCGGTCTCGGTCTCGTAAAAAACCCGAGACTAGGCTGGTCTCGGTCTCGGTCTCGGTCTCGGTTGGAAAACCGAGACCTGCCATAGGGTGGTCTCGGTATTTCAGATGAGACTTGACGTTTTTGAAATTTTCCAAAATTTTTATAATTTTTTTAGAAGTTTTTTTACAATTTAAGTTTCCAAATAGAATGCCAAGCATGAAATGGTAAAAACTGTCTGCTGCAGAAGAATGTCAGTTCGCCGGCAAACTTTGGCTAATTTCAAGTTCAAACTTTGTATATCATTATATCAAGCTAGAATTTTTAAAATAAAGTTTGAGCTAGAAAGGGTTGTCTGACTTACCGATGTTGCATTTGTATGTATGTGGAACCTCGCAAACATACATGTGTTAAACAGTAAAAGTACTGCCCATCATTTACCAAAAGTTCGTAGCTGATTTGTAGTTTGTGGGCTTACAACTTTACTAAGCGCGAATTGGGTTGCAGTTTAATTGAATTTCTTGAGCCCCAACCTTTAAACGCATGTCAAAACATTAAGTATCTAAAAAAACCTAGGTCACTCAAATGCTCTGGGCTATGGAGTGGTTGGAGCATCAAACCTTCCCTCCACATAAATGTCAGTGGTAGAAACTTTTCTGGTCCCTGATGATGCCCCTTCAGTACTGTTTTGATAGTACATAGCACCACTGCACCAGCACAAACGATTCCACGCTGGCACCCGAGTCAGACTGCCAAGTGCCAAGGTGTTAATATATGTTTGCAATGCACTATAAAACGCCCTGTGGCATGCGAAGTGTGCGAAACTTTTAAAAATAACCAAACGTTGACAGAATAGCGGAAAAATAATCCTATGTATTGCCACAGTCAATTACTCTCATGCATCCGGTCGTTACAATGTTAAGTTTCTCGCAGCTCATACACTCATACAACCTAACCTAATGGTCACTTTTTTGTAACTTAATTACCAATTTTTCACGTTTCAAAGCATTTCAAATTTTTAAAATTGAAACTTGAAAAAAGGTCCCCCCAAGGGCTGGTCTCGGTCTCGTAGGTCTCGTTTCGGTGGTCTCGGTTGCCTGGTCTCGGTCTCTCAGGTCTCGGTTGCGAACCCGAGACTTGCCCAACCCCTGAAATTTGGTCAATTGGAGACGTATCAGAAATTTTTTTGGGCCGGGCGATATAAACCAAAGGCGGACCCTTGTTGACAATTTCTTCCCGGTTCGACCAAAAGGGGGGGGTCACGACCCCCCCCTGGCTAAGCCCTTGCCCCTAGGTTTGGGCGATATAGGGGGACTCCGGATCATTAGTCGGAAAAATGCCGTTTTTCCGACTTATTCCACCCCTTAACACCAATAATTTTGCCTAGAGATCAGATTGGGGGCTTAGCTAACGATGGGGTTCTATATATATTTTCATTAAAAGCTGGGGTAGGAAGCAATTTATTGGCAAAATAATCCCCCCCGCCGAACCTTGACCAACAGGCTAAAAACCATTTACCTCTGCGCGCTTCCGGCGTGCATGCATTTCACCCATCCCCCGGTCACTCCCCGACCAACCTCCGGTCGTCGATACTTCAGTTCAAGTCCTTTTGCGTTTACATCCTAGGTACGTTACACTTGTCTGATCAGTTTGTGGGTGTGGGGGTTGTGGGGGTTGTTTTTGGTTTGTAGGTTGTGTTGTTTGTGTGCTGAATTTCGACTATACTTTGTAGTCGAAATTTAGCCTCTGAATTCTGTCGAAAATAAGACGTATATACATATATATATATATATATAATTTTCGACTATTTTTGAAATAGGCTAAAATTAGACGAAATCAAATCAAACTTCAGCAAACTGATCACAGTAACGTACCTAGTATGTCGCAAAAGGACTTGAACTGAAGATCGACGACCGGAGGGGGTGAGTGACCGGGGGATGGGTGAAATGTGCACGCCGGAAGCGCCAGAGGTAAATGGTTTAGCCGGTCAAGGTTCGGCAGGGGGGATTATTTGCCAATAAATTGCTTCCTACCCCAGCTTTTAATAAAAATATATATAGAACCCCATCGTTAGCTAAGCCCCCAATCTGATCTCTAGGCAAAATTATTGGTGTTAAGGGGTGGAATAAGTCGGAAAAACGGCATTTTTCCGACTAATGATCCGGAGTCCCCCTATATCGCCCAAACCTAGGGGCAAGGGCTTAGCCAGGGGGGGGTCGTGACCCCCCCCTTTTGGTCGAACCGGAAGAAATTGTCAACAAGGGTCCGCCTTTGGTTTATATCGCCCGGCCCAAAAAAATTTCTGATACGTCTCCAATTGACCAAATTTCAGGGTTGGCAAGTCTCGGGTTTGCAACCGAGACCGAGACCGAGACCAGGCAACCGAGACCACCGAAACGAGACCTACGAGACCGAGACCAGCCCTTGGGGGACCTTTTTTCAAGTTTCAATTTTAAAAATTTGAAATGCTTTGAAACGTGAAAAATTGGTAATTAAGTTACAAAAAAGTGACCATTAGGTTAGGTTGTATGAGTGTATGAGTTGCTAGAAACTTAACATTGTAACGACCGGATGCATGAGAGTATATAATTGACTGTGGCAATACATAGGATTATTTTTCCGCTATTCTGTCAACGTTTGGTTATTCTTAAAAGTTTCGCACACTTCGCATGCCACAGGGCGTTTTATAGTGCATTGCAAACATATATTAACACCTTGGCACTTGGCAGTCTGACTCGGGTGCCAGCGTGGAATCGTTTGTGCTGGTGCAGTGGTGCTATGTACTATCAAAACAGTACTGAAGGGGCATCGTCAGGGAACAGAAAAGTTTCTACCACTGACATTTATGTGGAGGGAAGGTTTGATGCTCCCACCACTCCATCCATAGCCCAGAGCATTTGAGTGACCTAGGTTTTTTTAGATACTTAATGTTTTGACATGCGTTTAAAGGTTGGGGCTCAAGAAATTCAATTAAACTGCAACCCAATTCGCGCTTAGTAAAGTTGTAAGCCCACAAATTACAAATCAGCTACGAACTTTTGGTAAATGATGGGCAGTACTTTTACTGTTTAACACATGTATGTTTGCGAGGTTCCACATACATACAAATGCAACATCGGTAAGTCAGACAACCCTTTCTAGCTCAAACTTTATTTTAAAAATTCTAGCTTGATATAATGATATACAAAGTTTGAACTTGAAATTAGCCAAAGTTTACCGGCGAACTGACATTCTTCTGCAGCAGACAGTTTTTACCATTTCATGCTTGGCATTCTATTTGGAAACTTAAATTGTAAAAAATCTTCTAAAAAAAATTATAAAAATTTTGGAAAATTTCAAAAACGTCAAGTCTCATCTGAAATACCGAGACCACCCTATGCCAGGTCTCGGTTTTCCAACCGAGAACGAGACCGAGACCAGCCTAGTCTCGGGTTTTTTACGAGACCGAGACCGAGACTGCCAACCCTGCCAAATTTGCCCTAAAAATCGGAAAATTTTAAATTTTTTTTCCTGGGGGCTGCCGCCCCCAGACCCCTGCAACTCTGTGGCTTACTATTCCTTCTTATTATCTTTCACACAGCCTATGTATGTCTACAAGAGTACATATTATGCTCGATGCTGCATTTACTATTGCGTAATACACTGTCTGATGTGACTTCCCATCTTTTCTTTTAATTTTTCTAACTGAAAAATTTCTGATACGTCTCCAGTTGACCAAATGTGGCCTAAAAATTGAAAAAATCCCATTTTTTCTGGGGGTTGCTGCCCCCAGACCCCCGCAACACTGAATTTATTTAATTTAAATGACCAAAACTACTTTTTTTATGTAAAATTGGCGGCTGACGCCCACAGACCACGCAACAGTGAGTGTAAAAAAAGAGCAAAAAAAGTGGACAAGGTGCGACCCCCCCCCCCCTTTTAAAAATCCAGGCTACGCCCCAGCCTAGGGTGCGGTCCCTGGGGGGGGGGGCCGCCCCCCCCCCCCCCCCCCCGAAATTTCGGGTTAAATGCAGTTGGGGGGGAATAGTGGACCTATTTTTTTAGTAGAGCACCCTGGGGGAAGCATTTTTGCTTCAAGAACCCCTATTTCATTTTTTGGTTTTTCTGAGATATGACCCCCCCGAAATCTGAACCCTCAGTAATGGACGTTTTTGCAATTTTTTCAAAAACCTATGTTTTGTCCGTTCTAAACGTGTTTAAATGGAGTCAGAATAATGTTTACAGTTGTTTAGAATCAAAAAGAAAGGCAGGTTGACCCGTTCCTTCCGAAAAATTGGCCACATTCACCAGCACCCGTATTCATAAAAGTGCAAGCTCGGCTTTTTATCCGAACTTTGAGAAGCCCGGCTTAAAATCCCGGCTTTTTGTATTCATAAAACCAAGCTCGGCTTTTTATCCAGGCTTTTTGGTATTCATAAAAATCAAGCTCGGATTATAATCCCGGCTTCCACGTATATTTTATTGATTTTTTCATTAAGAACAAAGGCCCGTATTCACATACTAACACTAACGCTTAAAGTTAGTGTTTACACTAAAGGCCGATTCACACGGTGCGTTTTTGCCGCTGCGATTTCGACGCAAAAGCGCAAGGGTTTTTTGTTTGTGTTTTTTTGTTTTTTTGTGGTGTGTTTGTTTGTTGTTTGGTTGGTTTTCCGCAGGGTGTGGGGCGAAGGTGCGGCGTGAAGGAGTTGGGCCCAGGCTAGGGTGGGTTTGGGGTGTGTTGGTGTTTAAAGACGAGAAAAGCGGTGAGGTGAAGGAAGCCGCGAAGTCGAAAGGCAAAAAGAGGGGGTGAGGCGATGTGGGTTGGGCGCGGGGGACGGGAGCGCGGGCGGCATAAGCGGCGTGTTCGTCCTTGCGTTTTGCTTGCGGCAAGCTGCGTTTTGCCGCAGCGGCAAAAACGCTGCGGCAAAATCGCAGTAAAATCGCAGCGTGTGAATCGGCCTTAAGTATTAGCGCTTATAAGCGCTAAGTGTTATTCACATACTTAGTGTTTATTTAAGCGCTTAGCAAACACTAACGCTTAACTTAGCGTATCAATTTTGTATTCACATACTTAAAATTTAGTGTTTGGCTTAGAATTAAGCGCTTAAGTTTAGGGACCTCGGGAGCTCCCTAAGCGCTAAGCGCTTAGTTAGGGGATGGTGTGGGGAAGGGATAGGGAGAGTGGGGGAGGTTTTTGGCCGCCATGGGAAGAAAGGGCATGCAATTTAGGATATATGTATTAGTGACATTTTCCGACCAATTCGATCCATTTTGCTCGTTTAATCGCCAAAAATAAAAAATGCACTTTGTTGTCCAAATTCGTTTTTTTACATTTTTGAGTAGAGCATCTTAATCGAAGTAATTTTTCTTCAAGAACTTCTATTTGAAAATTTATATTTTTCACGATATGCCCCCTGAAACATGTAGAGCTGATTTTGCATTTCTCAGGAATCCACCTGCTGAAAACATTTTTTACAAATGTATACTTCGAGAAAAATATATATTATTAAAAAGAAATAGTAATTTAAATATATCTATAATCGGATTTATAAATACCAAATGGAAATGCGATAAATATATACTATAAACTATAGATAAATATGTATATATTATATATATATATAATATATATATATATATATATATATATATATATATATATTATATATATATATATATATATATATATATACTATAGATAAATAAACCGATAAATAACGAATTCCGGATCCACATCAAGCAGGGAGCGCACTCCAAGCCAAAGCCAAAACTAAGCACAAAAGTTGCTAAACGCTAAGTTTAGTATAACACTAATTTTTAAGCGTTTATTTTGTGAATAACAGTTTAGTACAAATTAAGCGCTAACACTTAGCAAACGCTTAGCGTTAGTATGTGAATAACTCTTAGTATGTGAATACGGGCCAAAAAGCTCGGATAAAAAGCCAGGCTTGAACAAGCCTGGATTAAACAAAAAGCTCGAATAAAAATCCAAGCTTGCGCATAAGCCTAGCTTTTTATTCCGGCTTTTTCAAGCCAAACTTAAGCCTGGTTCATACTCGTCCCTAAGCGTTGTCCCTGTCCCTAAGCGTTGTCCTTGTCCCTGTCCCTAGGTGTCCTTGTCCCTGTGTCCTCATGCTTTGTCCCTGTCCTTAAGAAATGTCCCTAGGTCTATAGGGAATGTCCTTGTCCCTGTCCTTAGAGGTGATTGATTCATACTCCTTGAGGACAAGGGAATAGTCTTTCTCACATGAACTAATGCTCAAACGTCATTGGATAAAATGCGTTTTGTTTAAAGTACCTTGAAAAAGTTATCGAACCTATTTGTAAGCTGAAAAAAAAGAAAAGACAAAATTTCGAACATGGGATTCGAACTCTGATACATAGTTTGAGGAGCAAAAAGCTTAACCACTTGACTACCAGGTCACGTAAATTTGAACTCTAAAACATCTTTATAAACTTTTAGTGTATTTCAGGTTGGTACAAAAATTGAAAACCAAGTATTTTTCACGCAAAAATGTGTTAAATAACCCAAAAATAACGATGGAATAATTACTGCAACACAAGCCCACGACATTCTTTCACTAGTAGTCGAGTTCGTCCGTGATTGGCTGTTCTTCTTGTCACATGTAGTCACTGCCATATTTTGATTGGCCGAGTTGCTTAGGGACAGGGAAAAAGTAGAACATTGCTCAACATTGCTTAGGGACATAGGGACAGTCCTTATGGCTGCTTAAGGACATTCCCTAAGCTGCTTAGGGACAAGTATGAATCAATCGCAGCTTAGGGACAGGGAAAAGGAAAAGGACACTTCGGAAGTATGAATTAATCTTTTATAAGGACAGGGACAAACCTTAAGGACAGGGACAGTCCTTAAGGACGAGTATGAACCGGGCTTTACGGATAAAAAGCCGAGCTTTTTTAGGCTCAGGCTTAGGTACTAAAAAATCGAAATTTTCAGGAAAAATCCTGCCAGCTTAGCCTAGAGAATCCTGCCAGCTAAGCCTAGACGATGCCTTAAAACATCATAACGCACTCAAAACTATTTAAGAACAAAGATTATAGCCATTTTTGTCTTCAAACTTTGGCCTACGTTCACTTCCCAAAACACTGAAAATGCAATTTTCAAGGGGTCATATTTCAGAAAATACAAATTTACGATGCTTCCCCTGAGGTGCTCTACTCCAAAAAATAGGTCCACTATTCCCCCCCCCAACTGCACTTGATCCGAAATTTCTACCGATTGAAATTTTACAAATTCCGGCCGAAAAATTTTTCTGATGCGTCCCCAATTGACCAAATTTGGCCTAAAAATCAAAAATTCCCCCCAATTTTTTGCGAGCATATTATGCTGCATTTAGTTGTGTAATACACTGTCTTCTGCCTGATCTGACGTTCCCATCATGTGTTTTCTATTCCTGTCGGAAAAAATTTTGGATACGTCTCCAGTTGACCAAATTCAACCTAAAAATTGAAAAATTCTCCATTCCTGGGTACACCACCCCCCCCCCGAAATCGAAGTCTGGGACTGCCGGTGCAGGTTCGGCAGGGGGGCACAGGAAAAAAGTGAGTACAAAATTTATACAAAATTTATACAAAAAAGTTTTGTATTAATTTTGTGGAATTTTTGTATAAATTTTGTATAAATTTTATACTTTTTTTGTGCAATTTTTGTGCAAACTTTGTACTTTTTGGTTTTTTCATTTTTTAGCGCTACAAGCAGTTTTTTTCGATTATTTGGCCATTTGTGTCTGAAATAGACATTGTTTTGACAAATACGCTTAAATTTTTATTTCTTTGAAAAAACTTTTTTTCGACTTTCGTACATATTTTGTACAAATTTTGTACAAATTTTGTGTAAATTTTGTACATTTTTTGTATAATTTTTGTAGAAATTTTGTACATTTTTTGTACTTTTTAGAAAAATTTGTTTCCTGCAGTTTTTTTCTTCTTTTGACCATTTCCGTCTGAAATACATAGATATTGATTTGACAAATACGCTTTTTTTTATTCTTTTTGAATAAAATTTTGTTTCGACTTTTGTACATATTTTGGACAAATTTTGTACAAATTTTGTATAAATTTTGTACATTTTTTGTGTAATTTTTGTAGAAATTTTGTACATGTTTTGTACCTTTTAGAAAAATTTGTTTCCTGCAGTTTTTTCCTTCTTTTGACCATTTCCGTCTGAAATAGATATTGTTTTGACAAATACGCTTTTTTTATTTTTTTTAATAAAGTTTTGTTTCGACTTTTGTACATATTTGGTACAAATTTGTATAAATTTTGTATAATTTTTGTAGAAATTTTGTACATTTTTTGTACTTTTTAGAAAAATTTGTTTCCTGCAGTTTTTTCCTTCTTTTGACCATTTCCGTCTGAAATAGATATTGTTTTGACAAATACGCTTTTTTTGTTTTTTTTAATAAAATTTTGTTTCGACTTTTGTACATATTTTGGACAAATTTTGTACAAATTTTGTATAAATTTTGTACATTTTTTGTATAATTTTTGTAGAAATTTTGTACATGTTTTGTACTTTTTAGAAAAATATGTTTCCTGCAGTTTTTTCCTTCTTTTGACCATTTCCGTCTGAAATAGATATTGTTTTGACAAATACGCTTTTTTTATTTTTTTAAATAAAATTTTGTTTCGACTTTTGTACATATTTGGTACAAATTTGTATAAATTTTGTATAATTTTTGTAGAAATTTTGTACATTTTTTGTACTTTTTAGAAATATTTGTTTCCTGCAGTTTTTTCCTTCTTTTGACCATTTCCGTCTGAAATAGATGTTGTTTTGACAAATACGCTTTTTTTATTTTTTTTGAATAAAATTTTGTTTCGACTTTTGTACATATTTTGGACAAATTTTGTACAAATTTTGTGTAAATTTTGTACATTTTTTGTATAATTTTTGTAGAAATTTTGTACATGTTTTGTACTTTTTAGAAAAATTTGTTTCCTGCAGTTTTTTTCCTTCTTTTGACCATTTCCGTCTGAAATAGATATTGTTTTGACAAATACGCCTTTTTTATTTTTTTTAATAAAATTTTGTTTTGACTTTTGTACATATTTGGTACAAATTTGTATAAATTTTGTATAATTTTTGTAGAAATTTTGTACATTTTTTGTACTTTTTAGAAAAATTTGTTTCCTGCAGTTTTTTTCTTCTTTTGACCATTTCCGTCTGAAATACATAGATATTGATTTGACAAATACGCTTTTTTTAATTCTTTTTGAATAAAATTTTGTTTCGACTTTTGTACATATTTTGGACAAATTTTGTACAAATTTTGTATAAATTTTGTACATTTTTGTATAATTTTTGTAGAAATTTTGTACATGTTTTGTACTTTTTAGAAAAATTTGTTTCCTGCAGTTTTTTCCTTCTTTTGACCATTTCCGTCTGAAATAGATATTGTTTTGACAAATACGCTTTTTTTATTTTTTTTAATAAAATTTTGTTTCGACTTTTGTACATATTTGGTACAAATTTGTATAAATTTTGTATAATTTTTGTAGAAATTTTGTACATTTTTTGTACTTTTTAGAAAAATTTGTTTCCTGCAGTTTTTTTCTTCTTTTGACCATTTCCGTCTGAAATACATAGATATTGATTTGACAAATACGCTTTTTTTTATTCTTTTTGAATAAAATTTTGTTTCGACTTTTGTACATATTTTGGACAAATTTTGTACAAATTTTGTATTTTGTACAAATTTTGTACAAATTTTGTATAAATTTTGTACATTTTTTGTATAATTTTTGTAGAAATTTTGTACATTTTTTGTACTTTTCAGAAAAAGTTGTTTCCTGCAGTTTTTTCCTTCTTTTGACCATTTCCGTCTGAAGTAGATATTGTTTTGACAAAACGCTTGTTTTTTTATTATTTTGACTAAAATTTTGTTTCGACTTTTGTACATATTTTGTACAAATTTTGTATTAACTTTGTATATTTTTTGTTTTTTTGTATATTTTTTGTACATTTTTTGTACTTTGTAAATTTTTTCGCCAACTGTTGCACTAATAAAATGGATGCTAACTACTCACGTTTCTGAGTAATAAGCCTCGAAACCTACGGGGAGAAAAACCCTATGCGGGGAAAAAACCTCTCACTTTTTTTCGGTCGTTCAATTAGCAGTGAGTATAAACTCAATTTAATCGTAGACTACAACTCTCAGGCTGCAGTATGGGCGAAAAAAACCGTTTCTCCGACACCCATGTGACTCACAATAATTCTTCAAAAATTGACCCTTTTTGGCAGAACTGACTATAGCACAAATATGTATTTATTTTTTAGTATTTAAAAGCATTAAAACAGATTTTTGCGCTTATTACGTTAGAAACGGTGGACAAACACCGCCCGCGGCTACCATTCTTGGATTTTAGTGGTACGCAGCAGCTAAAGCCTGAATATTGCAAAAAATACCAAACTTTGTGAAACATCACCAAAACAGGTTTCGTAAGGGGTGTCGGGGTATGGGGGAAAACGACGTTTTGCGGCAAAATAACCGGTTCAACGAAGTCTACGCATGTTTTTTAGACCAGATCAGTTAACTTTTGTAGCAACAGTGGGTGAGTTTAGCAAAAAATTGTCACCAAACAAAATAGGGTTTTTTCCCCGCAATAGGGTTTTTTCCCGCACAAACTTTGAACGGTCACAGGTCAACCACAACGTTTTTCACTGTTTTTGAGCTTTAGAAGTATAGAGGAAAGGTAACTCTCTTGAAAAATGCAAACGGCGTTCGCCAAAAGTGTTTTTGTGAAAAATTTTGACAAGTCAAAAATTTGTAAAATTTTGTCACTTTGAAATTTTTCAACATGCGAAATTTTGATATTTTATAAAAAATGCTGCAGGCCTCCGAACTGCACAAAAATTGGTGTGGTAAGTCAGTTTAAGATGCGCTTTCCACCTGCATATTCAAAAAGGGCCAATGTCTAATGCTTCGGCCAGGAAGCACTAGGGTTTTTTCCTTGCAAAACGCGTAGGGTTTCTTTCTCCGCACCACTTTGTATACATGCTGGCAAATTTCAGGCAAATCGGTTGGGTATTACTCGAGATATAAAAATTCGCCTCCCGCAGACTCGGATTTTTCCGTCTTTTTTTACCCGGCGCCATAACTCAAGAAATCCTTCTTGGCGAGGCACTTTTTTATGTTTTTTACATTTGTTTTGGTCGGCAATAGAGGCATCATAAAGATTTTGTTCCAAGCTTTTGCAGTTTTGGCTCTGCTGGGAGGGGGGAAAGCTCTTTTTTGGGCCTCGAAGAAAAAGTCACAAGTAAACTAGAGCCGGCTTTTGAGAAGTTACGCAAACAGCCCATATCTGATCTTTTGCATGCATGGTCGTGTAGTGGGGGTGTAGTGCATCTGCTCTTTTGGAGTCAATCGTGTCACTTTAGGCCTGGGGAGGGGGATCGGAAGGTAACTCACGTGTATTATGGGTGGACGCTACATATTGGCAGTACAGCTAAGACGGTTATAGAATATAGATGGAGGTCTTTTTGTTTTTGAATAGATATGTAGATGGAGGTCTGTCGTTTTGTATGCGAATATAATGTGCATTTCAGCGTGCTATTATTTTTGCTGTGATTTTTATTTATACCTAGTAGCCAGAACTGGTGCACCCTCCGTGATATATACCGTTGAAAAGATGATTTTTCACGATTTCACTCAATTTATAACGCTTTAATGGATAATCACTCGATCTGTATTTCAATTTCATCTTAATATACAGGTGCAGGGCTGTCAGTTGATATTGTTTGATCCGCGTCGTGTGCGCTGTTTCATTTTGGCAACCCTGGTAAAGTGCCAAAATGGCCAATTTGACCAAATTTTCAAATTTTGTCAGTTTAGTTGAAAAACTGTGGAAAAAGTTGATTTCAGCTGCTGAACGGGAATATAACGTTATTTTGACAAAAAACGATTGTATGGTATATACTAGTTAAATCAAAACACAAAATTTGTACAAACTTTATACAAAATAATTACAAATTTTGGACAAAAAGTGTACAAATTTTATACCAAAATTCAGAAATTTTTTTGTTGGTTTTAATTGACATTTTATAGACATTTAGGTAGCTGATGCCTGTAGTATCA
Source organism: Trissonchulus sp. WLG1_4 (assembly GCA_030248245.1). Taxonomy (NCBI): domain Eukaryota; kingdom Metazoa; phylum Nematoda; class Enoplea; order Enoplida; family Ironidae; genus Trissonchulus; species Trissonchulus sp. WLG1_4. Next base: position 13,063 of record JASANF010018879.1, on the reverse strand, counting down.
GTGAAAAAGGTCCCAAAAAATTTTTTGAAAAAGTACAAAATTTATACAAAATTTGTACAAAATTTATACAAAATTTGTACAAAATTTATACAAAATAAGTACAAATTTTGTACAAAAAATGTACAAATTTTATGCAAAAATTCAGAAACTTTTTTGTGGTTTTAGTTGCCATTTTAGCAACATTTAAGCAGCCTGATGCCTGTAGTATCAGTGAAAAAGGTCCCAACAAATTTTTTGAAAAAGCACAAAATTTATACAAAATTTGTACAAAATTTATACAAAATAAGTACAAATTTTGTACAAAAAATGTACAAATTTTATACAAAAATTGAGAAATTTTTTTGTGGTTTTAGTTGACATTTTAGAGACATTTAGGCAGCCTGATGCCTGTAGTATCAGTAAAAAACGTCCCAAAAAATTTTTTGAAAAAGTACAAAATTTATACAAAAAATGTACAAAAATCATACAAAAATGTTTGAACAAGAAGTACAAAATTTGCACAAAATTTGTACAAAATTTATACAAACTTGCACTCTGAGTACAAAATTTGTACAAAATTTATACAAAATTTGTACAAAATTCATACAAAAAAGTACAAAATTTATACAAAATTTATACAAACTTGCCAAGGTAGAAATACAAAATTTATACAAAATTTATACATAATTTATACAAAATTTTTTGTACATTTTTTGTATAATTTTTGTACTTTTTTTGTATAAATTTTGTACTCATTTTTTTCCTGTGGGGAAAAAATTCAAACTTGTTTTTTTTTCAATGTAAGAACAAGTTTTTATAGGTTTTCGGACACGCTGAGTTCATTTTTACCACTTTCCAAGCGAAAAAATGTGGATTTGTGGCTTTTCGAAAATATTCAAATTTTGTCGAAAATAATTGTTTTTCGACTTTCTGAGGCTAATTTTCGAGAATTTTCACCAATACAGTCGTGATATCAGTCTGAAGTTGCATCATCATAACGTAACTTATAATAATATATTTAATTCAGCTTTGTTTTCAACATATTCTGCTCATTTATACAAAAAACTGTTAATTTTTCAAACTATATACCAGGCGAAATATACAGTACTGTGCAAAAAAAAGTTCCCTCTTCGTCGGCGTACGACGAGCTTCGTCGTTCGCGAAAAGTGACGAACGTTGGCCGGAAAGTGACGAAGCAAAATTTTTGTGTTTATTGCATGCGGAAGTCTATTAGAGTGCCCTGAAGCTAAAAATCATGATTGACACAATTTGTCAACGTCAAATCGCTTCGTCGGCAAAAGGTGACGAACCTTCGCGAAAAGTGACAAACGTTGGCCGGAAAGTGACGAAGCAAAATTTTTGTGTTTATTGCATGTGGAAGTCTATTAGAGTGCCCTGAAGCTAAAAATCATGATTGACACAATTTGTCAACGTCGAATCGTTTCGGCAAAAGGTGACGAACCTTTGCGAAAAGTGACGAACGTTGGCCGGAAAGTGACGAAGCAAATTTTTTGTGTTTACTGCGTGCGGAAGTCTATTAGAGTGCCCTGAAGCTAAAAATCATGTTTGACACAATTTGTCAACGTCAAATCGCTTCGTCGGCAAAAGGTGACGAACCTTTGCGAAAAGTGACGAACGTTGGCCGGAAAGTGACGAAGCAAATTTTTTGTGTTTACTGCGTGCGGAAGTCTATTAGAGTGCCCTGAAGCTAAAAATCATGTTTGACACAATTTGTCAACGTCAAATTGCTTCGTCGGCAAAAGGTGACGAACCTTCGCGAAAAGTGACGAACGTTGGCCGGAAAGTGACGAAGCGAAATTTTTGTGTTTATTGCATGCGGAAGTCTATTAGAGTGCCTTGAAGCTAAAAATTATGATTGACACAATTTGTCAACGTCGAATCGCTTCGTCGGCAAAAGGTGACGAACCTTTGCGAAAAGTGACGAACGTTGGCCGGAAAGTGACGAAGCAAATTTTTTTGTGTTTACTGCGTGCGGAAGTCTATTAGAGTGCCCTGAAGCTAAAAATCATGTTTGACACAATTTGTCAACGTCAAATCGCTTCGTCGGCAAAAGGTGACGAACCTTTGCGAAAAGTGACGAACGTTGGCCGGAAAGTGACGAAGCAAATTTTTTGTGTTTACTGCGCGCGGAAGTCTATTAGAGTGCCCTGAAGCTAAAAATCATGTTTGACACAATTTGTCAACGTCAAATCGCTTCGTCGGCAAAAGGTGACGAACCTTCGCGAAAAGTGACGAACGTTGGCCGGAAAGTGACGAAGCAAAATTTTTGTGTTTATTGCATGCGGAAGTCTATTAGAGTGCCCTGAAGCTAAAAATCATGATTGACACAATTTGTCAACGTCAAATCGCTTCGTCGGCAAAAGGTGACGAACCTTCGCGAAAAGTGACGAACGTTGGCCGGAAAGTGACGAAGCAAACTTTTTGTGTTTACTGCGTGCGGAAGTCTATTAGAGTGCCCTGAAGCTAAAAATCATGTTTGACACAATTTGTCAACGTCAAATCGAATTTTTTCACAGTACTGTATATGCATCGTTAAACTGAGCTCACATATCAATTGGTATTGTTTCTTTTTGCATAGACAATAAATTTATTACAGTTTTCCGACAAAAATAGCCATTTTTAGTTAAAAGGAGCAATTTTTATATTGAAGAATACCATAAATACGAATTCAAAACGTCTCTGCTGCTCAGCATCACGCTGGCGCTGACAGCCAATTTCCGTTCAAAAGTGCAGCTTTATGATTCCACAGTAGCAAGTATCCTTTTATTTGATGCAAGCAACTAAGACTAAGCTTTTTCTAACCCACCTACTAAGCCTGAGCCTAAGCACTAAGCCTCAGCCTGAGCACTAAGCCTAAGCACTAAGCCTCAGCCTAAGCACTAAGCCTAAGCACTAAGGCCGTGTTTACATTGAGCTTTTTTTCAGCTGCTCAAGCAGCTGAAAAAAAGCTGCAGCTTTTTTTCGCCATTTCCGGCTTTTTTTCAGCTGCTCGAGCAGCTGCAAAAAAGCCGGAAACGGCGAAAAAAAGCTGGAGCAGCTGAAAAAAAAGCTGGAACTGCAGCGCTGTCATGACAACGGAGCAGCTAGTCTATAGTGACCTCCATACTTATCCGCTTTTTTTCAGCTGCTCGAGCTTTTTTCCAGCTGCTCGAGCTGTTTTTCAGCTGCTCGAGCAGCTGCAAAAAAGCCGGAAACGGCGAAAAAAAGCTGGAGCAGCTGAAAAAAAAGCTGGAACTGCAGCGCTGTCATGACAACGGAGCAGCTAGTCTATAGTGACCTCCATACTTATCCGCTTTTTTTCAGCTGCTCGAGCTGTTTTTCAGCTGCTCGAGCAGCTGAAAAAAAGCCGGAAACGGCGAAAAAAAGCTGCTGCATTTTTTCAGCTGCTCGAGCAGCTGAAAAAAAGCTCAATGTAAACACGACCTAAGCCTAAGAACTAAGCCTAAGCCTAGGCCTGAGCCCTAAATTAAAAAAAACATGCTAAGAAGCATCAGAAATAACGTTACCGCACTAAAAAACCCCAACTAGCTTCATATTTTGAAAAATTTTGCAGCTATAGGCCGGAATTTGTACTAAACCTTAACTTGCGCTGTAAAGCTTCAATCAGCCTGATCCTGGTAGTTTCAGAAAAAGTTTTGTAACTTTTCAAAGCCTGAACCAATTTGCAAAATTTTTTCAGCATTTAGTAGCTTAGAAGTTGCTCTTTCAATGATAGCACCAGGTTTTTATTTCGTTGAGTATTTTTGCCTGAATTTAATTTTGCGCAAAATTTTTCAGGTAAAGTTTAATTTTTAGACAAAGTTTTAGATTTTTATTTAAAGGGGCGACAACTAATTTGGGGGCTAGAGATCAGATTGGGGGCTTGGCTGACGACGGGGGTTCTATATTTTTATATAAAGATGGGGTAGGAAGCGATTTATGGGCAAAGTAATTTTTCCCCCCTGCCGAACCTTGACCGGGACAGCCAGTGCTAGGGGGGTCACAATGGAACGCGCTTTCGAATAGGTTAGGTTACAAGTTTGTAGAATGTATATATAAGCGTTAGCTGGAAATCAAACTTTGTCCAAAAATTGAACTTTACTTCAAATTTGTTGCGCAAAATTGGATTTAGGCAAAAATACTGAATCAGATAAAAACCTGCTGCTACGATTGAAAGAGTAACTTCTAAGCTAATAAATGCTGAAAAAATTCGGTTTAGGCTTTGAAAAGTTACAAAATTTTTTTTGAAGCTACCAGGATAAGGCTGATTGAAGCGTTATATACAGGTACAGTAAAGTTTATCTACTACAAATTCCGGGCTGTAGGTATAGCTGCAAAATTTTTCAAAATATGATGCTAATTGGGGTCTTTCAGTGAGGTAAAGTTATTCCAGGGGCCATATTCTCAAAATTACCTGCAGGTAAAGTTAGGCTAACTTTACCAACAGGTAAGGTGAAGGTAAAGTTAAATCTGTGGGTAAAGGTAAAGTTAAAATTTAAAACAAGGTTAACGTCGACGGTTGAGGTTAAAAATTTGCACAATACATTAACTTTCGCTGCAAAACAGGATAATGCACTTTTCTGGCCCGAATATTACCGGTAACCTTAGCTATCACGTTGGCTTTAGTCAATGTTTGAGAATGCGATTTTACCTTAACCTTACCTGTGGGTAAAGTTAGCCTAATTTTACCTGCAGTTAATTTTGAGAAGACGGCCCCAGATGTTTCTTAGCAGGTTTTTTCTAAAAGCCTCAGGCTTAGGCTTAGTGCTTAGGCTGAGGCTCAGTGCTTAGGCTCAGGCTTAGTAGGTGGGTTAGGAAAGGCTTAGTCTTAGTTTCTTGTGTAAGGCTTCACTTGGGGGACCCTCCCTTACTCCTTTATTCACACTTCACTTACCTTTTAACATTACACATTTATGAATACACGCTCATAGTGTTTTAACATTATGTACGTACATGACATCCCTTCTGTGTGTAGACGCTTAGGCAGACTGTGTTGTACAGTAGCCGGCAGGATTAACTGTCAGTGTGGGTATAGTTCTGTGGTCTGTGCGGTGAGAAATTTTATTGTCTCGTTTTCTTGTTTATGCCGAAATGGCCATTGGTGATTTCAATTAAACGTATTCTTTTACTGGTTCGTACGCGTGTCCTGTTGGGCAGTTTCGGCTTAGAAGCCCTGCCTTGTCTGGTCTCCTTTTTGGTGTATGCTCCGGCAGTATCGACCAAGAGAGCCCTGCCTATTCTGCGTTCCGTATGCGCCGTGGTATGCCTAATCGCTGCTCGCTACCCCCCACGCTATTGGGAGGCCTTTTCAGGCTGTAGCAGGCGATATTGCTTTGTGTGCTGCGCCTACTGCGCCTTGTCCCGTAGAGTAGGTAAGCCCCTTTCCCGTCGGTGTTCGGCAACCCCGGCCCGCACGGAAGACCCCGCTCATCATACCTGGAAGCCCCGCTGGCGGTTAGGTTAAGGCTAAGGGCGAGGGATGACTCTCCCCTAAAGCTGGGACCTACCGTTCTCGCTTGGGCCATTCGTAGGTGCGGCAACGAGTCGCCTTACAAATGTGGCGAGGCTGCCAGGATAAGGGGTAGTCCTATATTGAGTATTAAATGTGGTTTTAATTGTACACTGTGAAATATATTTTTGTGATTTTTTTTGTATTTGTGGCGCTTAGTTTTTTCCTTTTTTCAGTCTTTTTGGGGTGCGCCTTACATGTGATATTTTGTATAATTGTGTGGGGTATATAGATTTTTTTGTGTATAATATTGGCGCTTTAATTTCGTATATATATTTGTACTGTGCGCCTATAATATGTATGTTTTTTGTGCCCCCCCTCTCACCCGCTCTTTCGTGTCTCTTTTTGGTCACTCAATTATTTTTGGTCTCCCTTGGTCTCATTGTGTTGGTCGTAATATTGGACTGTTATTGTGATATAATTGTGTGTGCGGCCCTACCGTACGCCGTCGTGAGCCTTGTCCCGGGGTGTGTGTTTACGGGACTGATCCTGCTATCCCTGTCCCTCTTTCGGCGGTGGTTATGGCCCCCAATTCGCGACCTAATTCCCCGCTGCGCATACGTCTTGCGCGCTACGATCGCTCACCTGCTGGACCTACCTGCTCCCGTTACTGCCTTTCATCAGGTACTGCAGTTGTCCCCGGATTCCTCTGACCCTGTGTCGAGTGCTAAGGAGTGCGACAACGCACACCAGAAAACCACGACACACAGGCTGGAGGGGTCCCCCTCTCTCGCAACGCGTCCTGACCCCCGACCCCCATCCAGTACGGCGGAGGCTTTGGACCCCCACTCGCAGACCCGCCAGCGCAGACCGGTTAGACGACGGCTGTTCTCTGGCTCTCCTGCTATCGACGACGACGTCCCCCGACCGGTGGTGCGACTGACCCCAAAGAAACTGCTGCCCCTGTGGTAAACTCTCTGACCGGTGCAGATCCAGAAGAAGAAGACCGCCGCCCGTTGTCGGTGGCCCTGAAGAACACGACGGAGAAACCTCCCCCTGGGAATAGCCCAAAGAGGGAGAGGAAAATCAGAGAATATGGTGCGTATGTACGCGCACTTCACCAAAAATTGGGTGCATACCCAGGGGATCCATTTTCTACCATCGGGGGCTTTGCCCCTTTGACCACCAACATTGGGGGGAAAACCCCTCTAAAATCTGCTTCTAGTAACGAAGCTGGGGACGTCAAAAATTCGCCTGAGGATTATATACCTAAAATGCCTCATGCCACCCTGGGCTCAAAAAGTTGGGAAGGGGACCCCGTGGCGGTACCTCTAACTAGTACCCCACGTCAGCCATCAGAAGAACCACGGGGAAGGAACCTACCTGTACCCAACGGAGAAGCAGCCCAGCGGACCAAGAACGGTGAAAACCCAGCTGATTCTGGGGACTCCTCCTTTGGCGCAAGAAGGGAGTTCTACAGTCTTCAGTTGAGGTCATGAGACATCAATGAGAGACGGGACACCCTGAATGCGACCGCCTCCTCATCAGAAGCCGGGAATGCAGCCTGGAACCGTGGAAGAATGCCGTCCACCATCAATGAAGATACGAAGCAGACGACCTCAGGCTCCTGGTCATCATCAATTATCAGATTGGCCAGAAGCTCAACCGGGGACTCTTCCCCCTGGTCACAGAGTCTAAGTGACTTGGGCTCATGCGAAGATGGATCATCAATGCCGCGGATAGTCGGGGTATTTTCGCTACCCGGTCCCGCTACACCAGCTGAGACGGATCTGACACCGCGGACCATTGGGGTTTATTCGCTACCCAATGCCGCAGCTTCTGTTAATTTCAAAGAGCAGTTGCCAAACAGTGGGGTATATTCGCTACCCACTAAGAATAGTGCTATACGCACGGCGGCTCCACCGCCGAAAACTGGGGTTTCTTCGCTACCCAGTACGGTTTTCAGTGATCAGTCTGGATTTGCTCCGCAGTCCACCGGGCTATTTTCGCTACCCGGAACCGCATCAGAAGACCCAGCCAAATCCTCAAAGCAAGAGCTCGGGGTATATTCGCTACCCGAACTTGCTTCAACAGTGGAAGAAGACCCGGCTAAACATCCAACTGCTCATCAGTTGCCTGTGGGACCCCCCACACCATGGGACGACCCTCCTTGGGTCCAGCCTACTACCCAGGCATCTAACCAACGACCGGGACTGCCCAAATACTACGCTGACCCCAACCATTCCGAGTTGAGTTGCGGTTCGGGCGTGTTTGATGTACAAGCCTCTACTGGAAACGAACTGCGATCAACCGGTCTGGCCTCCTCCACTACTGGGACCCACCAGGAGAGCCTGAATGGGTACTACCCACCACGGTACCTGACCCACCGATACTGGGATGGATCTACAACCACCGAAAGCTCGAAGACCTACGCTGACTCATTTATGTCCAGTGCTCAGTCCTATGCCTCCTCATCCACCTATGGCTACCGTAACCCAAAAGGGGTACTGATGACTGTCATATCTCAGCGGACGCCGCAGAAGAAGTTGACCATAACCGAATTGAATGAACACCTGGATCAACTCTACCGAAGACGCCCGGAGATACGGAGAGATATTGGCCGTTCTACTACCAACTCAAAGCTGCGGCTGAAGCCAGAAAACTGGAAGACATGGAATTGGACCAGCCCCAACCCGATCTATATCCAGCGCAACGGGACCCTGCGTCCTACTCAGCGCCAATTAGACAATATAAACAGATGGACTGGCCAGGACGAGGAACCTTAGGCACTTGCCCAGCTGCCCTCCACCCTCCCGACGATAACCATGTGGTCATGGTAGCCACAGCAGGCCTGGCCAATTCGGAAGAACATCAGAGCGGGATAAGTCAGCAACAACTGCCCTCGAATTTGACATCAACTCAACCCACGGAGGAAGTCTTGATCCAGAATGCCCCTGCCATGGTACCCTCGGGAAACGGCATGATGACACACCATCAGGAGGACGACCCCTCCCTAGCCTGGGACGGATATACGGGACAACCTACCATGGTCCCCACCGACGAACAAATGTCAGAGCATTATGTTCAACGAATTCTGTGGAAAAGGGTGGACGAGCTGGAATCCCGATTCCTGGGACGGAACTTCACACGGGAAGTTGTGGCAAATATGAAGGGAAAAACCAATTTGCCCAACTAATTCGCTGTGGAAGGCAAAGAAGGACGGACCCACTACCAGGCATCTGAGTCTGGGGTGATCCAGTTCGCAATGCCCGACCATGGCCGTATGCTGGCCAACTTGGAAGAAGCCTACAACCGGCTGATCCCTCTATTACCGGCCACCAACCGACGACCACCCACCCAGACGCCATTGCACCCGACCAACTCGACCAAGCGGAACCTGGCATCAGACATGGCCGACTTCCTTACCTCACCCATCACCCCCGCGAATGAAAGGCCACAGGTGATGACCCGACCTACTACGGAGGCTTCCCCATTGGGATCGACTTACCCCTACGGGACCCAACCGGAGGCATCTCGTGCACTCCCAACCCAAAAGGCTGTTACCTTCAGCCAGTCCCAAATGGCTCCTGCTTCCAATACCATCACCCCGGATTTGTCTATGGCCGTTCAACCCTACATCAGTCAATTGGCCGCAGCTGCCGCAGCTGGAAACGGACGGAGGAACTACTCCTCCATCTTCCGCAATATTGAGCCATTCCAGGGAAGCAAGAAAGGAGCCACTAAGTGGTCGGACTGGATCATTGTCTTTGAAGCAGTGGCCCAGGCCAATTCAATCTCACCTGACTGTTGGCGCCCAGCCTTGATCTCCTGTTTGGATAAGACCATCGTGGCCAAAATGGCCCTGCAGGCCAACATGCCACTCACCTACGAGGGACTGAAGAGTAGACTGCGTCTCTTGTATGAACCGCGCCCCGAGCAGCAAGAGTCACTGGCGCAACGGTTCTACTTGAGATCGCAGCATGTGGACGAGACGGTGGCCGAATATGCTTCAGAGTTGGAAACCCTCCTATCCAGAGCCTACCCTGGGGAATCAATGACTGATGATCAGCGAGCTGAAAAGATCATGTCCCGACTGCAGTCTGGACTGCGAGACAGCCTACGTGCAGTCGCCCTGCCTTTTCTACCCCAGGTGGAAAGCTGGCCCAAAAACCGGGAATCCCTACGACGCCTGGTGGAAAACCTGTCCAAAATGGAAGCGGAGCAGGAAATCCTAGCCAAGTCCCCAACAGCCTTACTGTCCCACATAGCGGGAGTGCTGCGAAGATCCAAAGAAGAAGCGACGGTAGACGACGAACAGCAGCAGATCTACAAACCATCCTGGAAGAAACGGCCAAGCCTACCTCGTGCCCGACAACTACCTCGCAACAGCTTAACACCACGATGGCAGACCAACTGAAACAGGATGCGGAGGAGATGCGCTCCCTCAGGAATATTTGGGGGGGGGGGGGTTGGCCAACAACTATTTCCCCCTACCCCACCAGAGATGCAACCGCAAGACCAGACCTACCAGGATTTGCCGAGCCCGCAGTACCTGCCGTCCACCTTTCAACCTGGCCTGGTGAACCCGAACACAGAATGCGACCGCTGCGGAGGAAAAGTACACTTGGCCCGGCAGTGTGCCACACCTCCACAGTCAGCTACTCCACCCAGAGACGAGGATTTCGAGAGACGGACGGAGTGGAGGTGTGACCTACACCCCACGTGGAGGACTGGGGGGGGGAGGGGGAGGGGGGGGGGGGGGGTACCCAACCACACCCTCCCACAGAATAAGAATTTTTATCCGGTGGGTGTAGAAACGAAATATCCTGCCCGTTCGGGGGGGAAAAGGGGGGACCCGCAGGGGGGGGAGGGGGTTGGGGGGGGGGGGAAGGGGCGGAGAGGGGGGGGGAAAGGTGGGGGGGGGGGAGGGGGAGGGAGAAAAAAACAAGACCACGAAGGGGGGTAGGGGGGGGCCCCAACAACCGGGGGGAATCCAAAAAATGGGGGAACGAATTTGCTAATCAGCCACACCAGGACCAGCCCCAACCACAGTGGGAGGACGAAGCGGCTTACTATCAGAAACAAGCCTACCAGGAAGGAAACTGGGACCTAAGCTGAAATCAAGTTGGTAATCGGAATTGGGGACCGGAATGGGATCCAAGCTGGGACCAACCATCAAGGACACCCAGAGAGAACCGACGAGGGCTAGCACAAACTCGGAACAGCAACCGAAATTTCCGAAATTGTCAGGGACAGGGACACTCTAACTACTACCCTGGGCCCGAACAGCAACAAACTGCCTCAGTCCAGCATCAAGCTGACCCAGACCTGGAGAGTTGGAAGGCTTACTACGACGATTATGGGCACATGGGCCTAACAACGGAACTGATCCCAGTCAATGTCTTGACTTGGGACAACCAACTTTACGTGGCGGAAATGCCCGTACCGGAACTGAAGGCGGCCTTTCTACAGTATGAGGAGCGAATGCAGGAAATTAATCAACGTCGCTTCAACTACATGTGTGATCCGTAAGCCCTGGCTTTTGAAAAAGGAAACGGCAAGTATGTCCGATTCCAAAACCCAGGCCGGCCAGGCCCAAACGTGAGACACATGGGCGTGAAAGCCAACCTCTTGCCAGCCCTGGCAGAAGAAACCCAAAAGAAGACGGAGCCGGCCAACAACAACAAAAGTGAGGAGGGGAACCTAAAAGAAGAACCCCTACCTCAGCGGATCAAGATCCGGGTCGAACAACCCATGGAAGAAAGTCAAGTATCTGCTGCCGACTCCACCCAGAAGAAGAAAGCGAAGCCCCGGCGGAAGCCTCAGCGAATCCCGGAGTTTACTGAATCCTCAGGCCAACACGGGGACACGGAAGACGATGCGTTGTTCAATCCTCGCCAGGGAATCTTGAAGGGAAATCAAACGGAGGCGGAGGACAATAAAAAGGAGCTATGGACGGACCAACCTCCCAGCAACCTCCCGCCCAACGCCTTCCCCGTTACCCCAGTCTCAGCAAACTACATTTGCCAGTTAGTCAACAACGGAAACTTCTACATGGGGGAAAAATCGATGGTGCTACCGTCATCAGTGCCATTGGTCAATGTGCACGTCAAGGGCTGTTCACTGTTCGGGCTGGTGGACATTGGAGCCACAATGTCAATCTGTTCGCAGAAGTTCTTCAATATGCTGAAGGAAAAACACCCAGACCTGAAATTGAACCTGCCGACAATACCAACGGCGAAGGTAGTCAACGTGGAAATGGTTATCTTCGAGGGATCAGTGGACCTGCCGCTCCAGTTTGCGGGACGCACCTGGACGCACGCCTTTAACGTCTCACCGCACTTATGACTTGTTGATCGGTATGGACTTTTTAGCCCGATTTCACTGGTCCATTCACCCGGGCACCCACAGTATCTCCGGCCCATTTGGACACCGTGAGCTGATGAGCCCCGCCCACATAGAAGCCATCCTAAAGTACATCGGGCGGATGAACCTGGCTGTAACGGAGGTCACTGTTCGTGACTCAGTTTGGATTGCTCCAAACACATGCGATTGGGTACATGTTGAAGTAAAACCTAATCGCAAGTGCAATTACGGAGGACATTCTGCCTGCTCCTGCCAGCCAAATATGGGAGATGAAAAGGAAAACGGATCCAACGCAGAACAACAGCATAACCAGCCCATCTACAGTGGTGCGGATCCAAACTTGGAGTCTTCGGATTCCGAGTAACTCCAGTCACCCGAGGTAAATAGGGGTTACCTTGTGAGGTATACGCGAGGTCACGAGACATCGCACAAAGTACCGAAGTAGTGGTAAACTGCCGCTTCTAAGCCAGGAGCCTATCTTTAACGTGTGTTTTTTAGCTCCATTTTTAGCGATTTGGAGCAACCCCTCAAAAAGCATGCCGCTTCTAAGCCACTTTTTCGAACGCCAGGAGCCTATCTTTAACGTGTGTTTTTGACTCCATGTTTTTGCAGTTTTGGAGCAACTTCTCCACCTTGGACTACGCCAGTAACCTATCTTTAACGTGTCTTTTTTACCTAAATTTAGGCCTTATGGAGCTACTTTTCCAAAAAAGAATACCGCTTCTAAGCCACGAAATACCACGAGAGGAGCCTATGTTTATCATACGTTCATGTCAGTTCCTGATATGACCTTGTTTCCTGACAGGGAGTCAGTCTGCCTCACATATCATGAGTCACAAAGATGACTCACCCAGATGACTCATCCAGGTGACTCACCCAGATGCATCCAGATGACTCACCCAGATGACTCATCCAGATGACTCACCCAGATGACTCATCCAGGTGACTCACCCAGATGCATCCAGATGACTCACCCAGATGACTCATCCAGATGACTCACCTAGATGACTCATCCAGATGACTCACCTAGATGACTCATCCAGATGACTCACCCAGATGACTCATCCAGGTGACTCACCCAGATGCATCCAGATGACTCACCCAGATGACTCAGACAGGTGACTCACCCAGATGCATCCAGATGACTCACCCAGATGACTCACCCAGGTGACTCACCCAGATTCATCCAGATGACTCACCCAGATGACTCATCCAGATGACTCACCCAGATGACTCATCCAGGTGACTCACCCAGATGCATCGAGATAA
>JASANF010018878.1:0-83404 GCA_030248245.1 Trissonchulus sp. WLG1_4 | reverse complement strand
GGTACCTCGTTGTTCTGCCATGCGCTTCGCAAGTAATAACTTGGGGAACTCTCAATACCTGCCGCAGCCCGCAGAATGCAAACAAAATATGCGGCTTATTCGATCCGCCGACCTTCGTAACACACTACCATGTGCGTACCACAATGCGTAACACACTACCATTTGAGCCAACCGAGCTGATAAAAAAATCTGAATCTTACATACATACATACCTGATTAAATACACGTTGTGTGCACGCACTTAGCAACAAAAAAATTGTAGGTAGTTTTTCTTTGACTTGAACTCTAATATTGCACTTCATTCATATTGTTCGATTGGCTGAATCAAGTGAATGGAATGAACACTATCTGTAGGTAATATCTAATCTGGTACTAGTATCGATCTATACAGTTATTGATTTGCAAAAAAACGTAAGCTGAACCTTCAATAGCCAAGTTAACATATTCGTAACAGAGGTCTCATAGTGTAGTGGTTAGCACTCAGGATTCGGAAGAGTTCCTGCAATCGTCGCAACTCATATCGTACTCGTAAACAAAAACCTTCCATTTTTAGGCGGCGGCCTCAGCCGCCGCGTATATACTATATTGCAATTGTCTTGTATGATTGTGTGCCGTTCTATGTAAAATTGCTGGCAGGTCTTGGAAAACCATTGTTTGTGTGGGTGTGTGTATCATATTGTACACATAGGTAAATGCATACGTATGTAGCGAGAAACAGCACCGTTTGTGCGAGCATTCGTCGGATCACACATGACATGTCAAAAGTTAGCGACAAGAAAGTAAGCTCATGGAACAGTGTTGCGACGAAACCTGTTGCGACATTGTTTTGTAAATTTTATATCAACGCGTTAGAACCAGGAGGTAGCAAACTTAAGATGCCATGAGCAACAACTATGAGTGATACGTCTATATGGATGTCTTTGAGTTACGTGACATTTCAGCTATAAAATGTTCATAGCGCTGCCATTGCAGAAAAATTTTCCTAAAGTGCAACGTTCCTGTTGTGGAAATGAACTGTATTTATGTTTAAGTTTTTTCTTGCTGAAAAAATTTTCGAAGTGCATATATGCTGTTTGTTGTACATGAAAGTATGAACTGGATCCACAAACACAGTCCAACTCTTCAGTATATATTATGTGGAATGAAGTTAATTTGCCAAAGCATCATCAAACTTTTACGTCGTCAGCGGCTGACTGATACTACAGCCGAGGTTGAAAAGCAATAGCGTGCATGTGTACGTGATTTTGGACCCAAACTGACCGAATAAAATCTCGATTGCGAGAGAAGTTCAGACCCATTGTCTGTAGCAGTAGCTTGGAGATGTAGATATATATACACATCAAGTTAAAGTGTGCCATATGATAGTTTCTGATATACATATGTATGTACTATCAAGATTCAAGAGTTGTGGTGCCATTATTAACCATTAGTGCTGAAATTGCTGGCTACATACTTATATTAAAACTAAACTAACTATTAATAATTAGTCATGTTCAGTTGCAAATGTTGGCGCCGCGTTCTATAGGATTCGAAAAATATCCTCAGCATTGCAAGCAACTCGCAACGAAATTTATCCAAAACTAATTCAACTCTACTCGCAAAACGTGCTTGTTACAAAATAGATCGTTAGGCCAGCAAGTTTCAATTTGACACCAACTTTTAGAACGGTACATGGAGAATGCGTGGCAAGCAACTTTTGCTCATTGTTGTTGTTGTTATATTGTTACAATTCGATATGCAAATGAATTATACACAAAGACGTTTCGTCTGAAAAATTATGAAGAAGGAGGGGAAAATGCGGCCAAGAGTGGCAAAGTGCTGTGCAGAATTTTTTCAAACAAATACAACAAAAACTTGTGTTACTATATAAAACTAGGATGACATGACCTGTAGCTAAGATTTCTGTCAATTTTTCTTTTAAAATAGAGCAATATTTTTGTACTGCCCCCACTTTCAGCAAAAAAGGTACGTCGGCAGCAGGGGCTAGGATTACGTGTAAATCATGACTGAATCAAATGAACAATTTTTTGGTTTCAGATTCTGTGCTTTATGCACAAGATACAGTCCCAACCTAACTGGGGTATTAGCGTTCTTCGCGCCATACCGATTGATCGACGCTTATTTCTCACCGTAAGATTATTTGTCATTTATTAGGGTCGATTCATACTTGCAGCCGTATGTCCGTTCAGCACCATAGTCTTGGAACCAATGGCAAATACTGTTGTAAATGAGAAACAGGGCCTACGAAACCTGGGAGCTGTGGTGTAGTGGTTAGCATTCTTGACGTCGGCACGAGCAGCCCTGGATCCATTTCCGGCGCCTCCATTCCTTTCTTTCTTTCTTTCAACATAATTCGTGGCTATTTTTCAAATTCTGCGCATATTTTAGGTGCTGAGCGTAATGGCGACTTACACGGTAGTGCTGTTCAAACTGAAACCCACCAAGGTTGGAGTGGTAGCTCCCTGCCACTGTGCTACCAATGCTACTGCCACTTAGTGACCCCACACCGTGTCCTGGTGCCAAGTGCCATACAGGGTTTTCTGGGAATTCATCCAGTGTTGTATATAACGGATTATTGAATGTTTTCCGTTACCTATCAATAACTTTTGATTTGTGACGTTAACGGCAGATTTTAAGGCAGTAACGGCTTCTACTAGGTATTACTTTTCAAAGCACGTGTTCATGGCTCTTTTTAAAATGTCAGTAAGTATGTACAGCCTGTTTTATCCGAAAAATAGGCGAAGTTGATATCTTTGCCGTTAAGGATATTGATGTGTCAAGAGAGGGGATTCGAACCACCAATCTCTGGATCTGCAGACCAGCGCTCTAACCATTTAAACTTACTAATCCAATCCTGAGCTGTCACTAATCCTAGTTATCTAACGGGTCTAGCTTACTTTGCACATGGACTAGTTCGCCCAGATACAAGACTTGGCGAAAGTGTAGCCCCTAGATTTGACATTACGGAACCACCCCCTCAATGCTGTAAAATGGCCCCAAAATGCTTGAAAATTGAGCAAAAAGCCAAAATTTTGTTAAAAATAGGCTGTTATTTCCTAAAAATTTTTCATGTTAAAGCTAAAACTGTAACTTTTGTTTTTCTTGTGAGATTGTCACCCAAAAGTCAAGACAGGCCCCTCCCTAAAATTTAGAACCGGGTCAAGCCCCCCAGACAGAGACCCCGGGTAACATACACGTATGCTCTTAATTTCGTTCCCTCTTACCCAATGGCCACTGGTGTTTGAAGTCACTGTTAGGCTGTGAATTCTGACTGCGACGATAATGATACAGTGAATTTATGCCTTTGTAGAAACAACGGTAAATAAAAATGTAATGTACTCATGTATATTGTATAATATGTAATAAAAGAAGCACTTCTGTTGACGAGAGTAATACATTGGTAACCAGCCCCGAATTTAAACGATGACAGTCAGTATTTTTTAGGTAAAATATAAATATAAATTTGTTTAGTAAAATATACCGCGGCACACATCTTATGTCTGTTCTCTATAGTCTATGTGCAAACAGGAAACCACCCTTTAAAACTTTACATTCAAGCGGAAACAAAAACTTTATTATGTCATAAATAAAACACAATTAATACAAACTATACAAAAATAAACAAAATTATAGCTTAATACCACATTTAGCCATACACGAGTAAAACAGTGCTAAAATCACCGGCAAAAAAACCAAACCATGAAGCATACCACAGACCATTACAAGAAAGATTGTTTTAAAAAACGTCGTCACCATATACGCCTTAGCATTGGCCATGGTTACAAATCCAAGCACAGTGGACAACCCCCCTTGCAAAATGGGCCACCCCAAGAGTCCCAAAACCCGAGCCGCTCTTTCGTCATAATTCGGCTCCGTCGAAACCGAAAAATGGTAGGCTATATGTGCCGAAAAATCCACACTGAATCCCACACTCATGATTATCGTTATCATTGTGATTACATCCATATGAACGCTCCAAAGGGTCATGAACCCAATCACACCTACGTCAATCGATGCTATAGCAAGAGCAACCCAAACCGCCACTACGGGGTGGGGTATCAGGAGCAAAGAGATTATCACCATAACGCCAAGAGCAATACCGATGTTAGTAAGAGTATTGGGTAGGATCAGATTATACTGATCCATGAACGGGTAGAATACCCAATAGGTGGTCACGTTGTACTCTGGCATAGAGGCCGCTATAGAGCGTACGACTTTGATGAACTCTTTCTGCAGGTAGGAGTGGTGCATATTGATCATGCCTACCAAAAATCGATAGGCAACAAGAGTATTGTTAGTCTCGGAGGCAAATTTCAAATCAGACTGCCAGAATGAATATCCTCCTGAAAAAAATAAGTTTTAAATTAAGGTGACTAAAATAAATCATTGAGTAAAATATATCAAAGCATATTAAGACCAGAAAACTGACTGAAAAGCTGAAAACATTGAACTCTACTTCATGATGTGTTGGCTCAATAAAAAGTGTTGGTGTCAGCAAAAAGACGGTGATTTTTACTAGACAACATCAGCATCGGAATGACCCAGGTGGGTTTCGAACCACCCATCTCTGAATCTGCAGACCAGCTCTCTACCATTTGAGTTACTGGGCCCATGCTCAGCTGTCATGATTCACCCTATTAAGCACCAAATGAGCCTGTCATAATTCATATAAAAACAACAAATCTAAATATTTCAACAGATAAGAAACTAGGAAAAAATGTAATAATACTCTCATAAACATCTTACTAGATCGCACAAAATGTCTCAGTATATCGTAAACCCCGTTCGGGTTTAGCGACAGGTCATAGCTGTATCCGGAAATATTGATGTAATGCTCAAAATCGTCCAACCAAAGTTGCAGGCCCTCTCTGCCCATTGTGTGGGGGGTGGTCAGGAACGCATTGGCAATCCGATAGACTTCGGATCGATCGCGCACAAGGTCGGGGGGTCGGTTCACTACCACCTGAAAAACAGGGCAGGTATATCTAGCACCTAAGCCAGGTTTCTAGAGCTATTCAAAAGTCGTCTATTAATATCACTGGTTCGAACTATTTCCGGGCTGTTCACAAATTCAGATTAACGGAATTAGATTAACGGAATTAGCTAGAATAACTAAACAGAAAATTGACACAAATATGAACTAATTTTTTCAGACGTGAATACCATAACTCCTAATTTTGCATGTTACAAATTTACAAATATTCCGTTTCTAAGTTCAACTATAAAATTATTTACACTTCCTATTAAACTTATTTTAACTCGTTTAACTTAATATCCATTCGGACAAGGTAAAATAAGCCCAATCCGTTTACACTTTAGACCACCAACAAATACTTAAATTAACCAAAGCTGCAACGGCTTAAATCTCAGACAACCACTACAGTCCCAGTCCCATAATTACATACAGTCTGTCTACCTGCAACGCAGGACCATATTTCCAATAGTATCGTTCCATGATCCTCAGATGAGGTATCGCATAGGAGTCACTGACTAACAGGTTGACCGGTTCTAAACCTTCCCGGACCTGCCAGCACCCCCACAGTGACAGCAGCAGGTAGATCACCAAACTAAGAATGACTAGAACTTTGGAAGGCCAAGCGGTTAGAAGTTTGCCATAGCGGTAGAAAATATGGGAGGTGTAGGACTCGCGTTTGTAGTTCATCAACTGGGGCACGGTTCCCAGTCGCCAGATACGCTTGTAGGTAGAGACTTTGTCTGAAAAGTTACACGAATCATACATACAACGGGGTCAAAAATTTTGGAACGGCCTTTCCAGCCAAATTTTGGGGACCCTCATCCCCTTGATCGACCAAAAATACCCTAAATTTTGCAAAATTTTGTAAAACTTTCGCTAAAAAGTGCCATTTGTACTAAATTTTGCCCAAACTTTCAGGACCGTCCCCCCCCGCCGGTCCCTGGATTTTGGAGGGGGCGTCCCCCCATCCCCCTCATACATGTATGACAGGAATTAAAGTATTGCAAATTCAATCAGCTTTAATTTATGTCCATAAGATGCACTTTTGTTGAAATTGGATTTTTAACATAGCAGTAGAAAAGTAAAAGTTAAATCTATAGGCAATGTCACCAATGTCAGTGAATTAAAGGGATTTGCCTCATTTTCTCTACAGGCACATTATGTATATTTTCAATCCCGGCTTACCAAACGAGCTTGTGATGCAATTAATTACCATCTAAAATGCAGTGTTCTCAATTCAATGCCTTCTGTCAAACTCATCGAACGGTAGAGCGGACATCGAATAAACTCCTTAAATCCCCTAAACCCATTTAATCCGGCACAGACTAACTAACCAGCCTCTGCAAAGGGCATGACGGGCTGCAGGGTGAAATGGTTCTCGCCCCTATGTTCCACGCGCCCATAGAGGGCCATGAAGGCCAAAAGGGCAGAGATCTGGTAGAAGAAGGTCAACAGCAAACCCAGTGAGGTATAGGCGCAGAACAGCTGCACTGCTGAAACCGAAGAAATCAAGGCCTATTCACACGAGGGCGCATGTTGCTCCATGGCGTACGCCACAGAGCAAGAGCCGGCGCACTGCGCCCTTGTGTGAATAGGCCTTTACAGGATTACAACTCAAGCTCGTTTTGCATATACTTGTCCGTAAAGAAATGGCCGAAAAGTCAAATTTATACTTGTCCGTAAAGCCAAGTTCATATTAGTCCGTAAAGTCTAATCCATGTTAATTGTCGATAAAGCCGAGTAAGTTCATACTTGTCCGTGTTTTTCTGTTACGTACGAAAATTTCTATAAGCAGCAGGCAAAAAGCCTTACAGATACATATTGTATATAGCGTATTTCCAGATATCGTGTAACCTTTACCTGTTTAGCTAACAAACCAATGAATAAATGTCACGTTTTGTTGAGACAATCATCGTTAACTGTCAGTAATTGCTCAATTCTCGATAATGTGCATGACGACAAACCGATACTTGGCCACAGTCGGTTTAGTGGCCAGTTAGTGAGGCTAACGGGCATAACAATAAATCAGAAATCACCCAATCAGAAACCAACCGATAATGTCCGTGAAGGTTCCAATGGCAAAACTAGAAGCATCCGTGAGGGCGGTAACCGTAATGGAAACGGCCACTTCAGAAGTGCAGATGGCCAGACGGCGCTCTGGCGGGAGGCGGACATCGGTTCGTCGCCAGGCTGTCACCAGAATGAACATATTGTCCACGCCTACGGCTGAAATAGCAAGCATGTTACCAGCACACATGGGGGGTCTGGGGGGGAAAGCCCCCCCAGATTTGAAATTCCGGGACAAGCCCCCCCTCAGATTTGACCAGTCGGGACAAGCCCCGCTCTCTGAAACCCCAAAATCGCTTCAGATCGCCGTAAAATGCTTCAAAAATGACCAAAAAAACGAAAAAATCGCTAAAAATATCGGAATTTCGCAAAATTTCCCATTTTTAGGCAAAAATTGGAAATTTTCGCGTTTTTGGGACAAAATATCGGGACAACCCCCCCCCCCAAACCGAGACCCCGTGTACATGTATGCTTACAAGAACGAAAGCTATGCAGTCATAGAACTGTACACAGTTGTGTTACCAGAACGAAAGCTATGCAGTCGTAGTACTCCACCCAGTTCTCTACAGGACCGAAAGCTATGCTGTCAGGAATGCTAGAACTGTACGCAGTTGTGTTACCAGAACGAAAGCTATTTCGTCTGTAACTACATAGTAACTACGTCAAAAGTATGACTTTGAACGTGGCAGTAACGTCACCACAACCAACAGTAGAATAGAGTATAGCGTTCATTTTTTTATACCTAGGGGGACCGTCCAATGCGAAATTCAAAATAACACTTGATTTACGGCTTTCAGGGGGAATCCCCCCCCGAACCCCCACCCCTCATTGAAATACATTGATGAAAATTCTGATTACATATGAATGTATCGCAATATTACACCAAAAACCATAAAGCCTGTTTCACACGATGGGGAAAACGCGTGGGGTGCCCCTCGGGGCACCCCATGGGGTGTCACATGGTACCACATGGTGCCCCGAGGGGCACCATGTGGCATCGTGTGACACCCCATGGGGTGCCCCGAGGGGCACCATGTGGCATCGTGTGACACCCCATGGGGTACCCCGAGGGGCACCGCGTGGCATCGTGTGACACCCCATGGGGTACCCCGAGGGGCACCGCGTGGCATCGTGTGACACCCCATGGGGTGCCCCGAGGGGCACCAAGTGGCATCATGTGGCATCGTGTGACACCCCATGGGGTGCCCCACGTGGGGAAAATCATTATCGCTCGCCGTCGGTTTTTCCATGTGGCACCACATGCGAGAGCAAATCAACGCATAGCAGGGAAGTCACGTGATGCACTTTTGTGCTTAGGATTTGCTTGTGTGCTTGTTTAGTGGAGGACGCATTGTGTTTATTTTTTTGACTAAACAGCGGCTGGCCATGTGGGATAATTTTGGTGACTCTGAGACCTTGTGTAACTTTTTTCGGGAAAACCCTGCTCTCTGGAATGTGCGAACTACATTATACCACAATAAGGATTATCGGAACAAGAAGCTGAAGGAACTACAAGCGATATTTGACAACAAATACACAGGTTAGTTCACTTTTACTGCTATCAAAAAACTAACTAACACACTTTAAAACCATCGGACTGACGTTTGAACTAAATCCAGTACTTAGACCATGTCATTTTGCCAAGAGACTGCACCAGGTCCGTTAAAATAGTTTCGAAATTTTTCTCGAACGATTTTCGCTGCACGGGTAGGATTTGAGCCCGCCCCCCGAAGTCGCACTAGGGCACCTACACCGCTACCATCTAAGCGACGAGGCACAATGGTTCGATTCATCAAGTCCTCTCGGGCCAATTCGTGCTCAGGAGAGTAGGAAGTAGGGCACTTGGTTCTCAGAAAATTATGAAGAGCGCAGATAGCCTTCACAATTTCAGTAACTTTTTCTGGATGGACGCTGAAAGCTAGGTTTAAACAACGAAACCGGTTACTTAGTAACCCAAAAACATTCTCAGAAGTTCGTTGAATGTAGGGGTGTGCCCATATTCGTTTCTTGCGCCGAAAGGGAGGTTGCTCAAATAGCTCAAAATAGAGTCCAAGAAGGGCAAAAGCGCGGTTTTGCGCCATTTTGTCCGGGTATACAAAAAAGCCACGCGCTCAGAAGTAACACACCGTGTGAATGCCTTACCCCAGGGGAATCCCCGGGGGACACCACACGGTGCCACATGGTGCCCCTCGGGGCACCCCATGGGGTGTCACACGATGCCACATGGTGCCCCTCGGGGCACCCCATGGGGTGTCACACGATGCCACGCGGTGCCCCTCGGGGTACCCCATGGGGTGTCACACGATGCCACGCGGTGCCCCTCGGGGTACCCCATGGGGTGTCACACGATGCCACATGGTGCCCCTCGGGGCACCCCATGTGGTGTCACACGGGGCGCCCCACGTGGGGATTCCCCACGTTTTTCCACATCGTGTGAAACAGGCTTAAAACTCCCACTGTTTTACACTTACACAGAAGAAAACTATCCATCCGCAAGCTCCACTGCTGCAATGCATCAACCATAACTACTATACTGTGTTACCAGAACGAAATCTATTAATGCCAACATCATCCCCATTCTCACCCAACAATAAAAAAGGCATGATCAGTATAATTCCATTCCACCACAGTCCGAAGTAGCGCATGAGGCCAATAGTGCTGAGCGTAGCGCAACCCGTGAGCACAACCGACAGCAAGGCAACCAGCCCCTTTGTCAGCACCCAGTCAATAACCACGTACGGAAAAACGGTGATCCGATTGACCACCAAGCTGAAAATAAAGCCGGGCCGGAGTTAGGGTCAGAGAGTTAGGCCCAGCTGATACTTGTCCATAACAGTATCCGTTTGCCCGTAGAAATTTTGCACAAATGACTAAAGCAAGAATATTGCCTTTTAAGTCTTGCTGGTCTATAAACCAGAAAAACTCCAGGGGCCTGTTGCTCAACTTGACAAGTCTTACAATAATTGCAACAATTGTAAGTGCAATATATGTCGATTCGTAATAAATTTGTATGAGCAATTCGTGCGCAACGAATCACTGATTTTGCACTTATCATTATTACAACTTGTAAAGTTGAGCAATAGGTCCCTGTGGTCGCATACACACCTGTTTTCTGTACTCTGGCTAATCGAGTGCTGCACAATACAGTACTGAACGTGTTACAGCTAAAATCCATTGCAGTCGAATTAAAAAACCCCTAAATGCTAAAAAGTTCAGTAGCCAGTTCCTGGGGTAAACTGAGATTGCACTAAACACAACACACTAAACGTAACTGGCCGGGTCCCTTAGGGTCTTCATCAATTAGATTAACTGGATTAGATTAACTACAGTAACTTCAGTAATTCAACATAAGAATGACAACAGTTTATAAAACTTATCTGCGTTCACTAGCAAAATTTTATGAACAAGTTAATCTTATGTTGAATTATAAAGCTAATCTAGTTAATCTAATTCAGTTAATGTTAAGTTGTGAAAACCCAACCACCCACCTGCCGAGCAAGCAGAATATAATCATCACCACGAAGGTGATGGTGAACTTGGGCATCAGAAAGATGGTATTGCGTCTGACTTCATTTTTCAGCGACTGCGAGTGCATGAACGTGGTGGTAACATTTTCGAATTTATAGTTCAGCATGGCACGCTCTAGTTCCTGTTCCCAGAGATTGGAAATATAGCTCTCGTTTTGTTGGTCATAGCGGAGGTGGTAAACTAGGAGCCAGGATTTGGCCGAATGAACCGCCGTGCCTGAATCGTTACGCAACAGAACGCCGCCTGCAAATAGACAATATAAGACAGACTGAGTCTGACTCAAACATTCAGATGGTCTGAATCAAAGATTCAGATGGTCTGAATCAGACATTCAGATGGTCTGAATCAGACATTCAGATGGTCTGAATCAGAAATTAAGATGGTCTGAATCACACATTCAGACGGTCTGAAATAGCTCTGTCTTGAATGTTCGAAACGCTATGGGGTTAACAGGGGATTACATGTACCAAGAGTACATAATAGCGTCTCACTCTGTATAGAAGAAAAGTGATGCTCGCTTCCCACTGCAGGTTTAAGGTTTATGGTTTAAGGTTTAAGGTTTAAGGTTTAAGGTTTAACGTTTCATTCACACTGGCAGTTTAAGGTTTAACGATATTTGAATGTTGTGTATTCATTGGCTGGATGCAGAAGCTCCGCCTACACACAGCTCGGAGCTGATTGACAGAATATACAAGCTCCGCCTACAGCTCGTAACTGATTGACTGAATGGAAAAGCTCCGCCTACAGCTCGTAGCTGATTGGCTGAATCCTTAAACCTTAAACCAAAAAGTTGAAATTTTTCAACATCGTTAAACCTTAACCCTTAAACCTTAAACCTTAAACCTTAAACCTATGCAGTGGGAATGTACAATATGCTCACTTCATGTTCTACGTTAAACCTTAAACCTTAAACCTGCAGTGGGAAGCGCGCATGAGACACTCTCCAGCGTGCTTGTGTTCTAACACAGGCAGAAGCGCTGGTCATTTTCAGGCTACATGTTGACATTCTGTGCAACATGTGGCTGGCCAATCAGAAGCAAGCTCCTATTCTCTGATTGGCCAGACGCCTGTGCACGTGCTCCAATCATAAAACGGGATAGGATAAAAGGTTAATAACTTATTATTTATAGTCTGCTTGCAATTAAAAAGGTTTGCAAATACTTTTGGGGATATTTTGGCAAACTTTCAGTGAAATTGATTGAGAAACATTCAAGAAATTCAGAAAAGTTTAAGTCTCAAAAGTTTCTCAATCAATTTCGCTGACAGTTTGCCAAAATATCCCTAAGGGTATTTGCAAACCTTTTTTAATGTTTTTGTAAGCAGACTATGATTAAATAATCAGTTAATAACCTTTAATCCCTATCTTAATGCTTAATCCCCTTAATCTTATCTCAACGCATCAGCGATTATATACTAAAGTGTGTTACGCAGAGCATCTACGCGCTGATTGGCCAGCCACATGTTGCACAGAATGTCAACATGTGGCCTGAAAACGACCAAAAACGCTAGAACACAGGCAGGCTGGAGAGTGTCTCACTCTTCTTCTATATAGACTGAGACGCTATTATGTACTCTTGCATGTACTAAACTGATTTTAAGTTGGCATTAAGGGGAGATTAAACGTATTAGAATGATTTCCAGTCGGGATTAAAATGGGATTAAACTGATTTGACTGATTTCCATGCCATGGTGTTATTAAAGCTAATCTAATCCAACTAATCCAAATTATCTATCAATAAATCAATCGGCTAAACCCAATGCTAAACCGCGAGTTAGTCCGCGTTTAAAAGCAGTCTGAAACTTTGGTCTAAGATAATCACAATCCACTCAACCAAATTACGCATTCAGCTCCACCAAATCACCTAAATTTCCAGCCAGATAAATCTTCCGCTGTCCCATATAGAAGGCAGGAAAGGTCAGGTCATTGGGATAGAGTGCATACTGTTGTGGCACGACTTCCAGAAAAGGATTGTCAAAACAGTATCCCTCAGTGTCCCGCATACACAAGTCTTCGTATGTGTACTTTTGGCCACGATAGTAAACAGCCATTTCTTTGGTGACGTAGAAATTTATATCGGCTGCTTCGTTGGCATAGGGCTCGCGTAATATGTTCCAATCTTCGTTTTTGACAGAGATTGTCAGCTGAAATAAAGATTCATAAATAAAAAAATAATAAATAAATACCTAACAAAAAATTCATAATTAGTCAGTCGTCAGATCCGTTCATTTGAGCATAACAAGATCAAAAAATTCGCCACCGGCACATCATCAAGGAAAAAATTTATGGGGGACGGGATAGGGGGCGAGGCCCATTCCAAATTCGAAAACCAAAGTTATGATTCAGATACACAATCTTTTTAATACTTGATTAAAGCTGATATATACTACGTTAAATAAATAAATAAATAAACTAACTTGAGCATGATACTAAATTTAACAAAAAGGACATGAAACCCAGACCACCGAGACATAGCTACCATACATGGGCAAGACTCGGGATTCACCCGGGATTTTCCCGGGTGGACCGCGCGACCGCGCAGCAGTCGTAGTTGGACCGCGCAGCCCGAGAGGAGCGAGGGCTGTTCTGAGTAACTATAAGGACCGCGCGCATAAGGACGTTAGAGTTGACTGCGCAGTCTAACTGTAGATTGATTGCTCAGTCCAATTCTCAATCCTACTGACTGCGCAGTCTAAATCTAGATTGATTGCGCAGTCCAAATAGTCTGCTCAGTCTAACTATTAGTTGACTGCGCAATCCTAGTGACTGCGCAGTCTAATTCTAGATTGATTGCGCAGTCAAACTAGAGATAAACTGCGCGTTTAGTAAGATTGTGCAGCCAAGTAATAATTGGCCTGCGCAGTCCAAATAGTGTGCGCAGGCGCAGTCAAACTAGAGTTAGACTTGGTACTGCGCAGTCAGTAGGATTGCGCGGCCAATAAGAGTTGGACCGCGCAGTCCAAAACTACAAATAGTTATTAACGACTGCGCAGTCTAACTCTAGATTGATTGCGCGGTCTACCCTTTGGTTTTTATTGCACGGCCGATACGTCTCCAATTTATCAAATTTGTCTTAAAAATAAAAAAAATCAAAAAATTTTTTCTGGGGACTGCCGTCCCCAGACCCCTGCAGCTTTATAGCTTACTATTCCTTGTTATCATCTTTCATCAAAGCCTATGGTATGTATATATGCACAAGTACATCACGCTGTGTTCATGTGTAATACACTGTCTGATGTGACATTGCCATTTATTGTTACAATTTTCTGACCGGAAAAAGTGTCTGATACATCTCTAGTTGACCAAATTCGGCCTAAAAACTGAAAAACTCCCAATTTTTTCTGGGGGCTGCCGCTCCCAGACCCTGTAACTTTATCGCTTAGTGCTATTGCGTTGGGTGAAGGGTCCGCGCAAGAAAATCTTAGTTTTCCCGGGTTCATTTTAACCACCTTGCCCATAGCTACCAGATAGTAGCCAGCCACTACAGTTAAAAAATATGTTAAAACGTCGTTTTGGAAAAAATTTTGGCACAAATCAAATCACTCATTAAAACCCATCAAATCAATCAATCAAAGCAATAAATCAAAATCGATCAATCAATCTAATCAGTCAATCAAATCAATCAATCGATCAAATCAATCAATCGATCAATCATTCAATACCTGACTCTGTCTAAAATCATTGGAAGCGCGTCCCGGAAAATAAATCCCATCAATATTAGGCCAATGCTCATTGATAACGGCTGCTTCATATTTCGCCGGGGACCTTTGTGGGGTGAACAAAAGTTCCGGATTTATAATTAGGATACGGAGAAAAACTCCCGGAAGCGCGATAATCGTGACGATAAAGGGAAATACTAGAAAAGGCCATGGATAGCGGCCCACTAGAAGGCTGTAGCGATAGAAGAATTTATTGAGAGGTTTTTCGATGCAATTCCAATGAAAGGAGCTGCATGGCACGTCGTCGAAGGCATCTGAAATTAAATGGAGAACACTGAATCTGACCGAAAATTGGGTGATGTTGAGACAAAAAGAAACACGAAATTTTATTACGAAAAGAACTAATTGCAGCCATCAAGACTACAGGCGCGAAAATCAGGGCACCTAAAGCCTGGTTCATACTTGTCCTCGGCTTTATAGTTTTGTCCTTAAGCAATTCCCGGAAAACTACATGGCTAAATAAGCCAATTTTTTGCATGCAAATGGCGAATACCGAATACAAAAATTTAGCGAAAACGCGTCGGTCAATGTTTCACAGCAGCTGACCGAAATTCGTCCTTGTCCCTGACCCTTTGTCCTTAAGGACAAGTATGAGCCAGGCTTTATTTGTCTCAGGGTTCAACAATTTTTGGTCAGACTAGTAAGATTTAAATTTGTTTTGCTAAAACTAAACAAAAAGTAAATTCACATTGCAACCTTCCAACAGACACATATGGAATGGTATATAAATCTGGGCGAAACATACGTAATTCACCAGAATAATTCTTTTTTGCCTATCCGTAAGGGTAATATACCCGTTTGTCCGTAAATTTTTATAAGACAAGTACTAACCCAGCTTTATAGACAAGATTATCGGCAATTTACTCACTGAAAAATCCAGCTTTCGTTCTGGAAACACACTGGACTGAAATGTCTACTTATACAATCCTTATCACTGACATCAACTTACGATCTTCGCTATCAGCGTCGTTGGATTTATCCTTTTCGTTTTCTGGAATCGAGCCGTTTTTAATTCTAGTCGTCATAACTAACCCACAAAAAAAATATTCCTACAGTGTCAGAAAATCGAATAGATAGCACACAACCACTCTTTAAACATACTACAAAACAAGTGTAGGCGTACAATAACAAAAACTACAGGAAAATGCACTCCGCTGTCGCAGTAAACTGGTATACTTTGACTTCTATTGTAGTTATATGCATACATATACTGTTAAATGTAAATTAAACTAATTATTTTTTGGTAGTTCCAAATGTAATTCCACTATATACAAACAAACGTAACACGTATGCGCACATACAGGCGTAAAATAGTATTTACGTATATATTGCAAAATTAGTCATTCGTTTTTTGTTTATTGTAATTCGTGGGCTTTATTTTCACATTTCCACAGCAAAAACTTTAACTTTGTATAGAACTAAAAATATATAGTTTATCTGGTACGTACTAGTGCTAATTGAAAGGAAGATGTGTTAGTGTAACTGTCTGTCCAGAATAAAAGCTACGCCTTAAATACATGTTTAACATTGGTGTTTCTACGTCGAAAGCTTTGTCACTTTTATCGGTATTTGACATTGAATTTTATCGGTATTGAGATGGTATCACACATTACCATCTACCGACAAAACCAATTTCGGACAAGACGAACACTTAAATACAACCACTGTTTCCAGAACGAAAGCTGTTGAAGGGATCTTTATCCGACTAAAACCCGGTTCCTACTTGTCCTCAAAAAACGGTTGTTACAATTACGCTTTTGGTGGTACGTATACGGTATACATACCAATATCTTATCTGGCTTGATTTAGCAGCTACTAAACAGCGCTAATTCACAAAACACGCTTCTAGTTTACAATCAAGTCACTGAAATCGGAGCTAACCATTTACTGACATATAACAATCAATGATATGTACAAAAGTTTACTCTCAACAGTGCACACGACAGCAATAACAATATGCAGGCATTACACACAAACAGTGCTACTACCGTATAAAAATAACAATTATCTAACAATGGCTTGCACCAAACTAGAATAGCTCGAGAATAGAATAACTCAGGAATAGCTGATCTCATTCAACCCTAAAGACTTATTCATTAGATTAGTTTTCACTGTTTCAGTGATAATGGGTGGACATTAACTAATTACCATACGTTGAATATAATTTTTGAATACTGTAAAATGGTGAACAGCTCTCGAGAATAGCATGAGAATAAGAATAACTCGAGAATAAGGGTGGTGCAAACGCCCGTTTAAGTCTTATCAAAATTGAATTTAGCGAATTTGGTTTAAATTTGATTTATTAACCATATATGCGATCAACCATGCGCTACTTCGGTAGCATGCAAAGATGTATGAGGGGGAGGGGAGGTGGGGGACTCTTCCCTACTAAAAGAAATTTGCAAACTTGCAAAATTTGGGAAAAATGACACTTTTTTGGGAAATTTTGCAAAATTTAGAGTATTTTGTATTTTTTGTCCATCAGGGGGATCCCCAAAATTTTGCCGGAGAGGTTCCCCTCAAAATTTTAACCAAGCTAGATGTATCGTAGCATTTGCAACTTGGCTTATTTTCAACTAGTATAAAAACGCGACAGACTGCCAAATTTCAGAGTGCTACTGTATGGCGGTGCCTGTTATTAAAAAACCGTTTTATTTAAAAAGTTAAAGCAAATTCCCTAAACCCAGTTTTGCATAAGACCCATACATTAAATAACGGCTAGGGTTCACAAAACGGCAAAATCGACAGGTTCAAGAAAATTGCAAAGATCGACTTACACTGCGTTTAATTTTGCGAACCGCCAACCAGTAAAACATAAATAAATGCATATTTTGCGAGGGTCGATTCATTATATACTTACAGCCATATGCCTGTTTGGCGTTAAGCTGGCAAAATTAATAAAAACATATAATATAAAACAAAAAACAAAATTACAAAACAAATACAAATTCTTTGTAAAATAAGAATCGACCCTGGGTTTCATACTTTGCACAGTCTACAAATAAATTAGCGTTCCCAACGTTCCCATTTTAAAATACAATTAGTGAAATTCACAAAATTTTTCAAAATTTTCCAAATTCATCAAACTTTCTTAAAATAAGTTTTAACTTATGCATCTAAATAAACCTATGTTCTATTTAGTTCTAAATGAACGTTTTAGATTACACACCTTTTGTGAAATTTAGCATTAAAATTAGTTCGAAACGTTAAATCGATGAAAGAATGAACCCTCAGGTCTTTCATCAGTAGTCTTTTCTTAGTTTTTACTTTTTTACAGATCTTTTTAAACCATCCTTGGTACAACAGCAGGGTTGGCAAGTCTCGGGTTTGCAACCGAGACCGAGACCGAGACCGAGACCGAGACCAGGCAACCGAGACCACCGAAACGAGACCTACGAGACCGAGACCAGCCCTTGGGGGACCTTTTTTCAAGTTTCAATTTTAAAAATTTGAAATGCTTTGAAACGTGAAAAATTGGTAATTAAGTTACAAAAAAGTGACCATTAGGTTAGGTTGTATGAGTGTATGAGTTGCGAGAAACTTAACATTGTAACGACCGGATGCATGAGAGTAATTGACTGTGGCAATACATAGGATTATTTTTCCGCTATTCTGTCAACGTTTGGTTATTTTTAAAAGTTTCGCACACTTCGCATGCCACAGGGCGTTTTATAGTGCATTGCAAACATATATTGGCACCTTGGCACTTGGCAGTCTGACTCGGGTGCCAGCGTGGAATCGTTTGTGCTGGTGCAGTGGTGCTATGTATTATCAAAAAAGTACTGAAGGGGCATCATCAGGGACCAGAAAAGTTTCTACCACTGACATATTTATGTGGAAGGAAGGTTTGATGCTCCATCCAACCACTCCATAGCCCAAAGAGCATTTGAGTGACCTAGGTTTTTTTAGATACTTAATGTTTTGACATGCGTTTAAAGGTTGGGGCTCAATTCAATTAAACTGCAACCCAATTCGCGCTTAGTAAAGTTGTAAGCCCACAAATTACAAATCAGCTACGAACTTTTGGTAAATGATGGGCAGTACTTTTACTGTTTAACACATGTATGTTTGCGAGGTTCCACATACATACAAATGCAAGATCGCTAAGTCAGACAACCCTTTCTAGCTCAAACTTTATTTTAAAAATTCTAGCTTGATATACAAAGTTTGAACTTGAAATTAGCCAAAGTTTGCCGTTGAACTGACATTCTTCTGCAGCAGACAGGTTTTACCATTTCATGCTTGGCATTCTATTTGGAAACTTAAATTGTAAAAAATCTTCTAAAAAAATTATAAAAATTTTGGAAAATTTCAAAAACGTCAAGTCTCATCTGAAATACCGAGACCACCCTATGGCAGGTCTCGGTTTTCCAACCGAGACCGAGACCGAGACCGAGACCGAGACCAGCCTAGTCTCGGGTTTTTTACGAGACCGAGACCGAGACCGAGACCGAGACTGCCAACCCTGTACAACAGACATTTAATAAAATAATAACAAATCTACAATCAGCATTATTTTTTCAACACAAAATTTTTCATTAATAAAAACCATTTTAGAACAAAGTCAATCCATAAATTAATTTAAAGAATAGTCGTAATTTGATGAATAAAGTCGTAATTTAGTGAATAAAGTCAGCCGTAAGAGTGTTTTTCAGATAGACTAGGAAGTCTTTCAGATTTTCTCCCATAGGAGTAAGCTAACCGAAATAGCAACATCTTTTTTCGCTTAGTGAAGTAGTCAAGCAATAATTTGTGCAGATTGTGTTGGCGTTGATTCATACTTGCATTTATTTATGTTCATGTTTTCCATAATTTTCCCAAAGATTGTCCCACACTCGATTTATTTATCAAAAAGTGGTACACGGGCTAAATAATTAAGTCCGACAGTAACTAAAAAAACACGTACGGCTGTAAGTATGAAACAACTTTTGTTACGCCAGTTCATAAAAAGGTCTGTTTTTTCGTAAGCAAAATCATATCTTAATTTCCCTGCTAAAAATAAAAAAATGTCGCGTTTTTTAAAAAACTAAGTATAATGTGCTAGCTAGGCTAGTCCAATATCCATAAATAAAAAAAGTCGTGTTGCAGTGTTGTCTGTACTGACATACGAACAATGTCTTACAGACACGAACTAAAGTCTGACCAAAAAATGCTACACCCTGAGACATGCCATTTTGTCACGAAAAGAGCAAATGGCAAGCATCAAGAGTACAGCGAGTAATCACGCAAAACAAATCACGCCACCTGTTTTCTCTCAGGGTTCGGCAAGTTTTGGTCAGACTTTAGTATGAATCAAGGCTTGATTCGAACTGACAGCCATATATTATGTCCGTCTAGCCAACTAAAGTAACAATAAAATCCCGTATGTCCGTCCACCCACAAAATAACAAAAATTGTAACTAGATTCAGTGTGACGGTAAAGTGCAATAACATGACTTATACTGCACGCTGCAGCGTGCAGTCTACTTATACTGCACGCTATACTTGAATCGATTTACAAGTCACTTATAGCACTGGTGGTTGTGCTAAAAGTAATTGATACGCATGTGTGAAACCCTCGTGCAGGTGCACTCGTGCGCTTCGCGCACTCGTGCTCCTGCACTCGGAGTTTCACAGAAACATGCGTATAAATCACTTATAGCACGCCAACCAGTGCTATAACCCATACTTAAATACCCCTAAAATTTAGAATACACCCATACATGTCAGTACATTTTGCCGGCTGAACGGACCTACGGCTGCAAGTATGAACCCACTACTAAAATCATCAGTCATTTTCACTGCCCCCCCCCTTTCTCATCTGACGCGTTTGAACTGCTGCCTGAGCCTGTAAATGTCCTGGGCGGGCGGGGGCATGGCAGATCCGTCCAAGTGGTTTTCCTCGTCGGACTGGTCCCCCCCGTTGGACGCGTTGGCCGGTCGTTTGCGGGAGCTGGCGTCCTGGTGGAGGGCCTGAAACAAGAATGAACTGACGCTATTATGTACTCTTGCTACAATATTATGTATCCCTGCAAAAAATGGCGTTTTTTTTGAAATTTTAGACCGAATTTGGTCAACTGGAGACGTATCAGAAATTTTCCCGACAAAATTTAAAACAAAAGATAAGAGCGTCACATCAGACAGTCACAAGTAAATGTAGCATAATATACTCCTGTAGACATGCAAATGCAGCATAATGAACTTGTGTACACATGCGTAGGCTTTGATGAAAGATAATAACAAGGAACAGTATGCTACATTGTTGCAGGGGTCTGGGGGCGGCAGCCCCCAGAAAAAAAATTGGAAAATTTTTGATTTTTAGGCCAAATTTGGTCAATTGGAGACGTATCAGAAAATATTTCGGGCCGGACTATAAGAACCACAACCAAAGGGGGGAGACCCTTGTGTAAAAAATCACCGGGAAAATATTTCGGGGGGGGAGTCCCCCCCTATGCCCCCCCCCCCCCTAGGTACGCCTTTGCTCTTGCTACAACCAGCCTACACAGAAGGAAAGAATTATGTACTCTTGCTACAGCCAGCTTACAGACTGCAGAATGAAAGAATTATGTACTCTTATTGCCAAGCACATACCTGAAGTGGATCTACGGTGGAGGCGAGGACAGAATAAAACTCCTTTTTGACTTCCTGCATCCTGGCATCCAGCTGTGTTCCCGGCGGGTCGGCCACTCCCGTTGGTCCGCCTGTGACTGAAACAAACCGATATGCAATAGAATATTATGCTAATTCAATATGCATATTATGCAGTAGAATAATATGCCAAGTCAATATGCATATGCAGTAGAATAATATGCCAAGTCAATCTGCAGCTGAATAGCGAATTCAATGTGTAATAGAAAATTATGTCAATTCAATCTGCACTGACTAGAAGATGTTAATTGAATATGCCAGCGAACATTATGGTAACTCAATACGCAATAGAATAAAATGCCAATTCAATATGCATGTCAACTCAATTCAATAATCACTTAAAAATAGCAGTATAAACGGCTGATAAAAAACTAATAAAATAATGTAGAGTTGAACGAATTAACATATTAAGCTATTTTTTCAAGTTTTTATATTCTGTTTTCAAGTTTTTATATTCTATAGTCGATTCTGTACACTAATTTATTCTTACATTCTTCTGGTAGCTGCAGTTCACGGAATTTGTCCAATAAGAGATCAACACCGACAAAAGGGCCCTGAAACAAAAAATACCTGATTCCCACAGGACCGTGTAAACTATAAATTAACTAAAACTTGGAACTAAAAAAATTAAAAAAAATATTAGTTCATGGTTCTGTGGTGGTAACCTGGCGAAGCATAGATTTTTTCCGTCTGTGTTTATGTATATTTAATTATAAAAAAATTATTCTTTTAGCTGCATAATAGCTGATCAGACGGCGAAAATATTCAAATGAGCATAGTTGAAAAATAATACGTACCAAAAAATGAACAAAATAAAAAAATTTACATGAAAGAACACAGGAGGGGGTAATAATGTCATGAGCTGGGCCACCGCGGGGGGAGGGGGGAACACGCCACCAGGCACAGGATGGTAACTGCCTGAAACAAAACAAAGTGCCACAACAGGGTAAAGTTCCCACAAGAGAAATATGAAAATATATGGATACAACCAATAAAAAAAAATTGTATCGGTTGTGCTGGATTAAAACGGGATGGCAAATTTCAATGCTTATTTCTCGCTTCCACGGTAGAATAAACGAATATCCATGTTAACCTGCAATTAGCTGTCAGTAAAGGAGTTGAAATTTTAATATCAAAATTATTTTGACTTTACCCGTGCTGCCATTAATCATCGGTATTCTAAAGCTATACCTGGCGGCAGCGTAGGGCAGTAGCCAGGGTTGGGAGGTGAGCTTCAGTCCACCCGTAATTTTTTTCTGTCTGACTTTTCAGACTTTTGTAACTTTTGCACAAGGGTCCCCCTTTTGTTTTACTCGTCGGATCTGGAAAAAATTTGACCCAATTCGACCAACTATTGACCGAATTTGGCCAAAAAATCAAAATATTTTCCAACTTTTTCCTTGGTGCTGCCGCCCCTAAACCCTTGTGACTAACATTAAACGCAATCGTTTTCATGCTATCACTCAATGACAAAAAACCATGGAGAAAAGACAAAGGCCTATTCACAAATTCGGATTAACTGGATTAGATTAACTGAATTAACTGGAATAACTCAACACAGAAGCATGATACCATTTTCACATTAGACACGATTGCTCCTCTGTGTCAAGTGCATAAACGTGCAAACTCTTGGAAAGATACTAAAATTCTATGTCGACATAATATTATTATTGTAGCTAATTCAGTTAATCTAATCCTGTTAATCTGAATTGGCGAACAGCCCCTAAGAGGACTATCGGACTAAGGTCGTCACGCACTGGTGGTGATGATGCGTGGCTTGAAGGGGATCATTTGAGAGCAGTCAGGCACGGGCATGCCCAGGGCGTCCTGTTTGTGACTGGCGTGCGTGCTGGTAAGGTTGTCCGCGGCAGGATTAGTGCCCGCCAGCATGGCCGAGCTGAACGGGCTGAACTTGGAGAAGGCTTTCTAGAAAATAATATAACACAATGGTATCATGATGATATAAACTATCCTAAGCAAAATGATAAATATAATAATTTGTATTATTCTAAAAGAACAGATCGAATCGTAATTATTATTCTTAGCGCTAAGTACACATACATATACACTATACAGTTATACATACATAACATAAATACAAATAAATAAATCAATACAATTAAATATGTACATATAAATACACATAAATACAAAGTAATATTTTTCTTTATAATCAGTCACAAAGGCAACCACACGCTTATTATTCCGTTTCATACTGCTCAAAAAGCTCTATGAGGGCAAGAAGCCACGACCACATTATAAGCATGTCAGATTTGGGGTGACTGTGAGTCTTCACCCCTCCTCCCTTCGAGACTGAAACTCCACCCCCCACCCTAGATCGAACTAAAAAATTTGCGCTCGCAACCCCCACCTTAATTTTGAGACCGACGGTCCATCGATATTGTACGTACAAGCAGCTTCGGAACTCCATTTGAGCATGAACTGTTCATATTATTCAAAGGCGCTATAAATTCCTTACCGAATAACCCAACAGTCTAATTTCCTCCGGAGTACACGGATATAGATCGTTGAATTTGTATCGATCGATCAGAAGCAAGGTTTGATAACTTGCAAATTCCTGAAAAATATAAACGTGCTCTCAACACAACGCTGCTATATCGCATAAAGGTATTAAACAAAGCTCACACAATTAGCAGCAAAATAGCAAGACACTAAGCCGAATGCTACAACTATTGGTCTGTAAAAGGGTCATATTAATATCATACCAAAATTATTAGAAACTGATCTCTGTTCAATTTGGCAATATATGTATACTTTGCTACAATAATACGCTCCAAATACAATAATACGCTTCCTATTCCAGCAAAAATTCCATGCCCAAATCACACATTAAAATAATGCCAACAGCCTGGTTCGTACTTGTCCGTAAAGATGTCAGTTTGTCCGAATCAACGTTTTTTCGTAAGCACAAATAAGTAAGTAGATTCTTCTATATTAATAGCAGACGTCTGAGACTAATTAACCCAAACATTTGTGCAAAAATCATAACTATATCTACAACAGTTTTTGCGCACTGGCTAACGGACCTCTTTCGGATACGGACAAGTATATTATAAGAACCAGGCAATAGGCGTATCCTCTGAACTATTAAAAAGCTAAATACGGTACTTTATCATCCGTAGTCGGTCGAAATAGAAAAAAGGGACAAAAAAATTATGTACCTTTTGCAATGCATCGCGTCTTCGCTTGTCCACTTTTGCTATGCTCGCCAGATCTCCGACGTGGCTTTCAAATTCCAAATACTTGTCCCAAACTTCACTAAAAACAGGCAGTACAGTTTGCACTAATTATGTTTGTAAGAGTACAGAGTTAAATGGTACGATGTACTTTAGCTAGTCGACTTAGTTCTACCTAGCTATAAGAGTTAATAGACATTATTTTTTTTAATTTGAAAGTTTGAGTTAGCAGACTAGAAGATCCACAATTATTTTGTTAACAAGAACCAGGATAAAAATAACTCAAAAAAACTTGGGTGTCTTAAAGTAGGTGAACAGAGAAAAAAAAGAAAATGTCTAAGCCCTAAGCCTTAGCATGAAGCCTAATCGAAGGGCTAATAGGGCAAACTGGAAAATGTGCAACCGTCACAACTGTCATACAACAGGCACAAAAGATCTTCCGATCACCCACTTTAAGGATTCCAAAAACTTAATACATAATAGCTTACTATTAATAATTCCTCAAGCTTAATTAAGAGCTTGACACTTCAAGATAATTCTAACTCAAACTTCAAAATAATAAAACGCGTTCCAATTATCACTGTTTAATACGGGAGGGGGGTATGGTAAGGGTCCCCCCCCCAAAGATTCTTTCATTTTGGTACAAGGGCAAATAAAATGAGAGTCGAATGTCTGTGATACAAGCTTCTGGCTTCCATCAAATTTATGGAATTTTTAGTAAACTTTTGGCGAAAATTTTCAAAAAATAGCGCAGATTTTTTTCGCTAAACACCAAATTTTGAAACCACAAACTGACGTCAAACTATCGGTACAAGACCCCCCAAAATTGACCCCCGTGTTATACACAGTCACAGACAGTGATCACAATGACAATACTTGTTGTTAGACAAATTTAAATCAAACCATTATTTAAATGTAATCCGATGAATTCAATTTTAGATAAGGCTCACAGTAATTTTTTGCGAAGCAGTGACAATTGTAAAAAAATGGTATAATTTTTAACTAAAAAAGTTAGCAACAGAAAACGGCAGCTTACAGTGATTTCTCGGCGGGCAAATTTCCAGAAGTTAAAATTCGCTCAAATAATACTCTGGTGTTGTTATCCTCTGAAAAACAAACACGTCATTATTAGTAAATAACAATAATGAAATTGAATAAGAAAGAGGAACTATAAGACTTACTAATATACTGGTACTGGTCTAACAGTCTAATTATCTACTTAACTACTATATATTTGGTCAAAACTGATAAAATAGTCAACGCAATGACCTTCCACTACTGCCTACGACTGATTTAAAGAACATCTCAAAATGACCATCCATGTCAGACATATTTTTACTTCTCCAGTAAAAACGGGCCGAATCAGATTAGCTGAATGCTTATTTCTTATTTCTCTGGTGGAGGGGGGCTGACAAACCATTGAGATGCGAGAGATAATCAATGTAAGCCAGTGCGTAATCCGGTCGGTCGCTGTATTTCTTCAGACCAAGCTCGAAGATTTTAAAGGCGATGTTAGGATCCTGAAATTAAAAAAAAAACCAAAATTAATTCTTGGTTAATGTTAGATATTTTTTAAATCATATCCCATTTAAAAAAACGCATAATATGGATATAATCACAAAAGTACTAACTTAATTCCATATGAATAATTATACAAACCCTGCAGTCAACGCTATTCTATATCGTTCAAAAACCTCTTTCTAGACCGAGTACACTTTTTGCAAATCCCAAGCCAGATCTAAAAGATTTAAATCTAGATTTGTCTTTCTATTTATCGTAGATCAGCTTGTTCGTCTCTTTCCTGCCTGGCACATCACAATACAAAATCTATTCAAAAATACTAAACTAAGCCTAGACTTTTTATTTTGACTAAGTTTAAGCTTAGAAATATGCTTAGTTTTGGGCTTAGGCTTAGTTTCAAAAGTTGGGTTTTGTATGTTGATGTGATGAGCCAAGCAGGGAGCAAAGAGACGTGACGTCAACCATAATAATTATGGCTATATTATGCAGTTCGTCAAAAAAGCTAAAAGCCGCCACAATTTCAGGCAATACGTGAAGACATCGAGATCTAAGTTCTAGAAACGCAAACTGTAGCCACCGCTTAGTCTGACCAAAAATTACTGAACCCTGAGACAAAACAGTTGGAGTGATTCATTTCTGTGACTACTCGTTGTGTATACCTTGATGCATGCAATTAGTTCTTTTCGTAATAAAATCGCGTGTTTTTTTGGTCTAAGGGTGCAGCATTTTTTGGTCAGAATTTAGTCAGACCTACTTTACTGCAATAATACTCCATGAGGGCCGCAGCCACATAAGCCTGACAGTTACAGCGAGGATCCTCTCTGGCCCGTTTGAACACCGACCGTCCGGCCTGAATCCCCTCCGTTCGACGGGCAAACTTCATGTACTGAATGTAAGCCTGAAAAATATATAAACTAAAAAAATGGGCGGCGGGGGTTAGCAAAACAAGCTACAGTCTGACAAAAACTAGATGCGCCCGTTATGTATTTTAGTGGCATGATTTCTGCGACTAGTTTGCTGTGCTCTTAATAGTCAAAATCTATTCTTTTCGTAACGAAATCACAAGTTTCATTTTCTCAAAATGGTGTAACTATTTTTTTGTCATACTTTAGTTATGAACTAATTCTAATATATAGGGTCAAGTCAAGGGAAAAAACTGGGGAGACCCCCACCTAAAAAAATGGTCCCAGAAGCAGGGGAGGATCCAGGATGACATTTCGGGAAAGGAGGGCGAAAAAAAAGTTTTTCAGTGGAATTTGCGAAAAAATTTTCGTTGGATGATAAAAAACCAAAGGGAGGCTCTTGTGTACAATTTTACTCTGGAAAAAATCCGAGAGGGGGGCATGCACAAATCCAAAACACACAATAAAATCTACCACTACCCCAGAAAAAGAGATAGGGTTCCCGTTGGGAGCAAAAAACACCTCAACTCTCACACAGGGCTCAGAAGACCTCAATCAAGTTTTATGTAACACCATCCGAAGTCAATAATACTCTCCTATACCAGTGTAGGATCCACTTGTGCATTTTTGATGCAGGCATTATAGATGGTCTGCACTTTGTCGTAGTTCATGCGTTCCTCCTCAAAGTCGGCGTAGGCAAAGTAGAGCAGCATGCTGTCCTTCAGAATACTGTTGGTGGCCCGATCATAGAGACTGGCAATTTCGTCCTGCAAGGTCCGACTCGCCTTCGCATCCTAAAATATGCTATATAATCATGACCTGCAGCTATTTCGTAATTTTGCCGGCTGAACGGACATACGGCTGTAAGCATGAATCGACCCTTCATCAAAATGCCTTTGTCACAAATGGCGGCAGTTTGGCTAAAATGGTCAGTCAGCTTGAGCGGAAAAATGCTAATCAGCTTGTTAGACGGAAAGGGTAGGTTGTAATGCACAACTGAAAATTTGTCAAACAACCGACAAAGTCTTATTCAAAATAATACGATAGCGGTCCAGCCCGCAATTTAATCACACTTTTAATGACAATACTTTCAATTTAATCATACGGTCCTGCCCGCCGGATAATCATACTTTAAAATAAAAAAGCCGCCTGAGTATATTATGTGAGTGAAAACGTTTTTAAGTAGTTTTCAAGTACTAAATCTCAGCCAGACAAGTTCACTCAAAACACGTAGTAAAGAAGGCGGAACGGTACAACAAATTTTTTCATACTTTTCAGATGAAATTCGCTTTGTACTGGTGAAAGGGGGGGGGGTGAAATTCTAGTTCATTGGGGCAAGTTCCAACCAAAGGGAAATTTTCACCCGCCCTCTGTAATCCCAACCCAACCCCCCCCCCTTAAAAACGCACCCCCTTTTCAGCCAACAGTTTACTGGCTTCCTGCATGTACAGCGCTGCCTCATACCACATATCCGGATAGTAGCCCAGGCACAGCAAAGCCTGGTCGTACGCGTACACCACTGAAACAGATTAAGCTTAATTTCTCTTGAATGAAAAGTAGCTACTTTAACTCTGTGTTTTATGTACATCACACGACGATTCGTATTCGTAAAAATATACGGATACACGACACGCTGTACGTATGGATAGACTTTAAAAACCTACGACTTTTATATCCTACTGATATACGCATAAAATTAGCCGAAACGGCTCTGTCAATTCTTCACAGCACCCTTGTCCCTGTCCCCGTGTCCTTAATGACAAGCACAAACCGGTCTCTCAACCACCTTTGGCACTAGCTATAAGTCTAAATCACCTATACAATCCGCCCTACGCCAAAATTGCCGCACCCACCTCTCCTGGCGACCAAAGCTGTGTCTTCTGTTCCCAGTGGGTTACCCTTTTCCCACTTCAAATATTTCTTCCACAAATCTACCTGAAAGTGGGAAAAAAGTTCCTTTACTGTCAGATACCAACAAGGCAATTATGTGGGAACATAAGGACGCATACAAAAAATTCATGTACTCTTGATGATACAGTATCCCACTACCAAACACCAAACCACTGAACTCTGAAGTTTATGTATATACTCTTGATAATACAGAATCCCACATTCCCACTATCAAACACCTAACCACCAAATTCCAAACTTTATGTACTCTTGCTGATGCATAATCCCACAACACCTAACCCTCAACTTTATGTACTCTTGTTGTTACAGATCCAAGTCCCAAACCCCTAATCACTAAACTTTATGTACTCTTGCTGATACAGTAACGCACAACACCTAACCCTAAAACAGGGTTTTTTTTTCAAAACGGCCGATGCTCAAT
Source organism: Trissonchulus sp. WLG1_4 (assembly GCA_030248245.1). Taxonomy (NCBI): domain Eukaryota; kingdom Metazoa; phylum Nematoda; class Enoplea; order Enoplida; family Ironidae; genus Trissonchulus; species Trissonchulus sp. WLG1_4. The sequence goes on along the minus strand of JASANF010018878.1, from coordinate 54,538 downwards.
TTATGCTCCTTTTTAAAATTCGATGCTCATTTTCAAGTTCGAACGCTCAAAATTTTTTAACGTTTTCTGAAAAGTTTTTGCACTGTTGCATGCCAAAACAACATGTATGTTGCCGTCTTTTGCTTACAACTAGAAGTACATACATACTCACTCAGTAAAGACCAAACATATGGCGCTGCGGATGTGTGGGAGGGGAGTTGTTGACAGGGAAGAAAAGGGTGGTATAAGCTAATAATTTTAAGTGAAAAATTTATGCGGGTTGAGGCCGGTCTGCGAGTGAGCGGACCTTTTTTTGAGCGGAAAGACAAATCATTACAGCCCTAGGATCTGGGGCTGGACATCTCTGAAACCAGATATTTTAACGTTGAATGATCTTATGTCATGCGTTACGAATCGTGTATGTAATTTCGACAGATTAATCAGCATTGTGCGGTCTGTCTCAGCACCAGTACGTATTGTGCTACCTTATCATTTGCACTGTAAATTGCGATTTAATTAAATGAGGAAGGTAAAAACTATTACTACTACACTGTACTACTATTACAACTATCACTACTGAATGCAGCGGTACGAAGGTGGCAGCCATTAGAACCCAGAGATTTTCAAGTGTAATTTTTAATTTTGGCCACACAATGGAAGGGTCTGGAACGACAGTCGACAGCCTTCCCAAAAAATTTATTAAGGATTTTAATTCTTAGATTAAATTTGGTCAACTGGAAACGTATCAGACATTATTTTCGACAAAAATTAAAACAAAAGATGGAAGCTTCATTTCAGACATAAACAGATAGATACTCCTTTAGTAAACATGCAAATGCAGTCTAATGAACTCATCTATACTTGCACAGGTTTTGATGAAAGAAATGCCAGGGAATAGTATAGTTAGCGACAAAGTTGCATGGGTCTGGGGGCGGTAGCCACCAGCAAAAAAATTAGAGAATTTTTGTATATTTTGTAAGCCGAATCTGGTAAATTGAAGACGTATCAAAAAAAAAATTTTCGGCCGAGCAAACAAAAACCAATGGGTACCCGTGTGTAAAAAATTATTCTTTGGGAAAAAATTTTGGAGGGGACTCCCCCATTCCCTCCCTCCCACAGGTATATACGCCCTCGCCTGGCTACGCCCTTGTCTTGATAGAACGACCTTATCTACTTGTTACATAAGCTGAAATAAACTATACAAGCATAAGGTGAAGAATAGCAATTTAGGGTTTGGTATATACTTGGTGCCTTAGAAACAGTTTCAAGTTTTAGAAATAGAAGAAAAAGGATATCTTTGGTGCCTTTAAATGGTGGTAAGTAAAGGAGTAGTGTTATTAGTTTATTAATGAAATTTTTTTTTACCGAATACCCGAAAAAATTTCCAACCGACAAAAGAATCAAAGGGGGGACCCTTGTGTAAAATATGACTCCGGAAATTTTTTTTGACAGTTTCTTAGGTTTTACTCCTGATGACGTTTTTGGGCAATAGCAACAACGCTCATTTGATGCTGATTTTTATTTCTCAATGCTCATTTTTATTCTCCAATGCTCAAATGAGCACAAATTTGAGCAAAAAAAACCGTGCCCTAAACTTTATGTACTCTTGCTTTGCTGTTACAGATCTAAGTCCCAAACACCTAACCACCAAACTTTATGTACTCTTGCTGATAAATAATCCCCAAACACCTAACCCTCAACTTTACGTACTCTTGCTGCTACGCTATCCCTACTTGTTTCAGCTCTGAGGCGGTGCCCCTGGGCGGTATGGAGATCATGTTCCGATTGATTCCCCTGGTCACCGTTTCCATGCCCTTCTGTACTCTTCTCGCGTTGTAGTAGTCCTTGCTTCGGTCCATGATCAATTTCTCTGCCAGCTGCGGGTTAACGCTCTAAAATATGTAAAAAAAATTAATCCAGTCATATAAGTCGTACATCTATTCGGCCATGGGGTGCGGTCAGGGTTATTTGTTTGTGTAAAATAGGGTGTATTTACACATCGGCTGCCTAATTTACACAACAAAAAATAAAAATACACACTGATGTAGACAACCCTAAATCTCTCCAAAATTCAAACTTACTTCAAACTACTTTAAAGCCACAAAGCAAGTTTTCACTCGGAATTAAAAAATGAGTAGGAAATTATTTCTGGTTACGCCACTGCTACGGTGCACAGGTCCAGAATTCACCCTATTCTCATTTTTCACATTTTTTCTTTTCGTAGTTCGAGTCTCAAAGTGAAAATATAGTTTTTTTAATGCAAAAAATCAATTTTTACACCAAAAATGCCAAAATAAACACTTTTCAAAAATGTACACAACATACCCTCAATTCACACAGCAAATTTTTAATTTACACCACATTTACACAGTGCCGATTTTGAAAAAACCCTGGGTGCGGTGCTCATTTCCGTTTCATTTAGAGCGTCAGGATCACAGTTTAACACAAAGGACGTTGTTTGATTTTTGAATTTGACACGGCAAGGACAAGCAATATTAGAGCCAAGGTATATACAAGAGCGAGCAAAATTACGATAAACGGGCTCTTACCTATGGGCTTTTCTATCAAATTCATGGTTTTTGGCTAAATTTTGACCAAAAAATTTTTAAAAAAGTTGATAACTTTTCTCTTCAAGCCCACACCTCTGCTCGCCCAGTTTTCTACATCACAAAACTTGGCAAGTTAGGAATACTTCTTGTCACTATCCATTCTACCAATACTACACATCTTAGTATATTCTCTACCTTTTCATAATTGCTATACTCATTCCAGATGGTTTCAATGTTGTGCAGTGGCGTCACGATGGCTCGCTGATAGATCTTTCGCACGGCTGTAATCTTCTGGTTCTCTGCATAAGAGCCTACGGCGGGCCTGAAACACACACGTCCGAATGAATACGGAGTTTATTTTAGTCCGACTGGCGGCTAAAAAATGTTTGGTCCGATTATACGCCTATGGCCAAATATTCAGCGCGCTATTTTATAATCCGAGTAAATCAACTTACTGACCGACACAATCACACACACTAATGGAAATACTGTGCGTGACGTCTTGAACAGAATTAAACTGAAAAATTAAACCAAAAGCAAACTAAATCCTTAAAACAAATTATTGCTTTTTGCTAAAACATAATATATCTGCATATTATTATTTGTAAATAAGCAAATACGTGTACGTGAATCATCGTCGTGGTTGTAAAATAGTACCTGTAATTTCTAGGTACAATTAATGCTGTTATACAAAAAGCATAGCTTACACGTTTTTTAAGAAAAATATATAATCTGTGTAAATTTGGTGACTCAATGGATCTAGGCCAACTTTTTCCAGCGCAAAATCATAGGCTTGGGCCATCTTCTCCCTAAAAGAAAATAAAAACAATTGTAAATTGTAAACAATAAAAATAATAATAACAGGAAATACATGCTTGGATCATATTATAATAAGTAGCTTAAGTACTAAGTACTAAGAATTTAGCACACTGACCGGAATGCGGCCAAATGTCCCTTTGTTTCGCGCACATAGGTGAGGTAGCACTTCCACAGATCAATGTTCAGCACTTTCATCAGACATCGTTGAAACAGCTGAAATAAAAACAATGATTAATCATGGTCCATTCATAAGAAACGGAATTTTTGGCACTATTTCTATCACAACAAAGTTTTGTGGTCCATGACTAGATCTACTGTCAAGATGCGTCTTAGCAGTTTGTTTCAAGATTTTCTACGGGGCAATTCCGAAAATGGATTAAACGGATTAGATCAAAATTTTTTTGCCTACTTATGTCAATGTTGAGGTAGACTTGTAGACTTAAAAAATTGTGTGAATACCCGGGAGGTGCTAAAAATTATTGCTATCGCAAATTTCGTATAAATCTATAAACTATGACATGAGTTATCGGCAAAACAAATTTTAATCTAATCCGTTTAATCCATTTTAGGAATTGGCCCTACGTCAAACCTTTTTACGTTCGTTTTCAGAGCGATCGGAAACTACTTGCTCAATCGAAAAAAAGGTAGTCGTAGGAAATATGATTTATAAAGAATATAGCAAACATAAGTTTTAAAATGACCTGTAGGTTGTTAACAATATACTAAACAATCCACAAACTTTTACTAACCTTCTCCACATTTTCATAGTTTCGCGCCTTCAGCTGAAATACACAAACGCATATTATAACGCACATACATAAACATATAAAAGCATATAATATGCAAATAGAATATAAATACAATTTAATAATATAAAAGGCCATTCCAAAAGAATTCTGAACGGGATGATTCTACACTGCAGCATTCATGGGAACGATTCAAATCGTGATGCCGTGATGAATGGTGATTCCAAAAAAGATGAGCGATCTTCCTATGGTTTCATTGATAAAGGCATTAGGCATCCGAAGCGGCTCTGAAGGTTGAAACTCTAACGCGCGCGGCTCCTACTTATGAACAGCACACCAGAAGACAAACACAACAAAAAAACACGAGTAAAACAATAGCAGCCGTAAAAAAACACACTTCAAGAAAACATTTACTTTATGTGAAACTTGTCAATAATTTTGCTGAACTGATAAATAACCAAATGAGTTCGTTTGACGATAGCACTGCACTGAAGTTATTATATATATATATATATATATATATATATATATATATATATATATATATATATATATATATATATATATATATATATATATATATATATATATATATATATATATATATATATATATATATATATATATATATATATATATATATATATATATATATAATACTGTCTTACTTAGCCACCTATATAGCTACGCTACTTACTATCCGTTCCTATATAAACAATTTTGTTGTGACAAATTCTACATTCTATGACAAAATTCTACATTCTATAATGAATACTAGTTTGAATAAAGAAGCAAGTTCGTATAAAATAAATTACATAAAAACTCAGGTATGCTTTTTTGGCAATCACACACGTTTGTACATGAAGCCCTACAGGTTAGACATAACTTTCAGCAAATCACCATACATGTATGAAAGATGAGGGCCCCCCACCGTTGACCCCATTAGATGTATGCGAATAAGAGTAATGAGAATTACTCTGACACCAATAGGCCTATCGTGAGCACCCTCAGAACAATCTGGGGGGGGGGTGCAGCACCTGTCTGGGCCTGGGGGGGATGAACACCGCCCCAAACCCCCCCCCTACGCCCATGTATGGGCTTGTCTCAGATTCTCAAATCTGTAGGGGCTTAGACTAGACCCCCACACACCCCCAGACTCCCATGTATATACATCTGTGCTTGAGTATATATATATATACGGCTAACTATGCCTCTATTATAAAATCCATGACAACTGACAACGCAACCTAATCTACTAAAAAATACCTAAAAATAAACCAAAATACAGCCAACACAAAAATGGACCCCCATTTATTTGAAACTCGTCAAGGAAACAATTTATTGAAAAAACTTAATTCCTAAATAACCTTCCGACGCCTCAAGCATAGCGTGCCCTTCTCAAATATAATCTATCAAAATCTGTCATGAAATTTTTACTTAAAACATTTTACACTAATTATAATTAATAATATATACCGACCACGTACACCAAAATAAACCACAAAACATTATTAGCTACAAAAAATATGGCACAAATTGAATAGCAAAGGGCGGCGGCTCAGATCAAGCTGAAATAAAAATTAGTGTTTTATTTACTAATACTGATTATGTATTTATTTATTTATTTACTAATACTACTTATTTATTTATTTAGTTGCTAATATTAAGTATTACTCATATTCAGTTTTGTTACAAAATGTGTATTATGTGTACTATGTATATATAACCTCGTACATTTTGCAGACATTCAGTTTATACTAGACTTCAGATGGTGGAAAAGATATCAACGACCTATTGAAGCGATTTTCCAAGTGGCAGTAAAGGCACTGTATATATTTTTAACTGACATTAATAGGCTAGCTCAACTGTAGCTAGCTTGCTATAACCAAAGTGGCAGCTAGTCTTTTTGGATCAAACATTCTCAATTGAGTAGGATTTATGTATTTTTTCATCTACTTTTAAAAAAATTACATTCACTTCTTTTCTACTTTGACAGACACTTTGGAAAAGAGCTTAAACAAAAAATTCTGCTGCGTAATTCTATGTATATACGACTTCAATATGACCAGTCTAGTAGAAATATGTCACTCTGTAATAAATAACTATCAAAAAAGCCACAGATGCACAATACAACACTATATTAGAAACTGTGCAATTAAAGAAGAAAAATTGCCTTTACTGCCACTTCAAAAATCGGTATATATGAAAAGCAACATTAAAAACGAGATGAAAATGTGCTTCTCAAATCTTATTGCCGTCATATTATTAGCTTGGATTAAATTGGAACATCATCTTCATAATTGACCGCCTACTAATTCTTAATAACTGTTTGAAGATAAAAAACATGCAGCTGAGGAATTCTCAGGTAGAGTGCTATGCAAAAAAATTCAAAATATACAATTATTTAAGGGGGATTCAAGACAATTTTACGGAGCCACAGCTGCACACAATGCAATATGTACGTACAATTGCCGCTAATATGCACAACATAATGCATCTGAAATGGAAAACAATATTTTTAGAACCCACTTCGACCCCCAAGAAAATGCAATAGTAGCCTACTTCGTGTTCAATATAATTTTTCCAGAATCTACCAGAGTTCGGAAACTGGGCTATTAGACGCTCGTAGAATGGCCTGGCTTCTTCGATCCTTTTTTTCTGAAACAAATTATACAACTATATATATTAAATAATGATATAGTCAGGGGGGTAAAAAAACACGGAGTAAAAGAGGGGTAAAAAAAACACGGCTCATTACTCAGCGAACACAAGGGTTACAGAGCTGTAACATACTGCAATAGAAATAGTACGTCATATGCTGTAATTCTATTGCATTAGTCATTACTGAAGTTCAGAATGTATGGCAGACCCACAAGCTCAAAGTTGACACCCAAAAAATGGTCAAAAACGTAAGGGTTTTAATAAGTTGCTAAGGTTGTAGCATGAAGCTCTTTTGACACTGACGCTTCATGTTGTGCATAGTAGCATTATTTTATGTGGTCTTTCTTTTGGCATACCTTGCTTTCCGCTACCTTTCTAACAATAATGTATTTTGGGTGTGTTTTTTACCCCCATAATTTCAACCCAAAACAGTTAAAAAAACACACTTCAAATTGGTTTTATTTATCACAAGCAGGTACTGAGAAGATGGGTAGCAGGCCCAAACTTGCTGTATGAAGTACTTCTGTGACCTCATAATTCCACATAAAAAATTGGCCCTTGGACTGATTGTATTGTGTTGATATGGCCCCTGATGACGGGTCCCTATGTTTAACACATATTTTAGGTCAATTTTTTAAGACGCATAAATCACACTCATTTTGTGTCAGAAATGTTTTTTAGTGATGTAGAATGATTTTTCTGCGCCATATTTTTTATCAGGCCCATTGACAGTGCTAAAATATGGAGTTACACCGTGCAGGTGCAGTAGAATCAGGTCGGATACAACTTGATGCCCGTTGTGATTTTGAAAGTTTAGAGCCGTTTAAAAAGCTTAAAAGTTATAAAAAACAAGATTTAAACTAGAAAAACATTAGAAAAGCGAAATGCTCGCAAAAAATGACCCGTGTTTTTTTCCGCCACAGCCGTGTTTTTTTGCCCACATGCGGGGTAAAAAAAACACGGTTGGAAACCGGTTTGGCACAATATGCGCATGAGGTATATTCGGTTTTACTACACCAATCGATAGCTCTTGCCACAAGCTACATGCTGATGTAGGCACCATTGCTCAACATCAAACCTATCTGATGTTATGAGCTTAGTTCCCTATGCGTGTTTTTATTCCCCCCCCCCTGACTATAATTGGTAATACTAATTTAATTTTATCGACTGACTAAGGGCTCTTGTCATTAAGACCGAGCTTATAAACACCTTGTTAAAGTCTTAATAAGACGAAATCGTCTTAAACTTAATTTGACAGCATTTATGTTTGGCCAGCTACATTCAACAACCTGTAGCTACAATTGCGATATATAGTCAGAGGGGGTAAAAAAATACGATCGGAAACATGGGGTAAAAAAATACACCTCCCTCCAAGAAAAACCCCAACGGATACATGCCTGTTGAATACATACAAAGGAACCACTACTACTGCTACATTACGTAAACATATTACCTAGTAATAATCTGTGTTCAGCTTACAATATGAAGCTGACAAAATCATGCACCCAAAACATGGCTCATTTTACAAGGGTCAACAAAATTTTGACAAGCTTCTCTTATCACGGAGTCTAGGGGTGGATTTCACAAAGGTGGTTTTACTAAACCATGATTTTACGTACGTTTTTATATGATTTGCACATAATTTCATTACGAAATATAACCTGATTCGTTACGAATTTCGTAGATTTTCTTAAACATTGGTTTTAGCACAGCTGAAATTTCAGCAAAACAGAGACCTGCTGTGCTGCATGTTTCAAATTTCAACTGCGCTAAAACCATGGTTTAAGGAAACCATCTACGAAATTGGTAACGAATCAGGCGATATTTCGTAATGAAATTGTGTGCAAATCATATAAAAACGTACGTAAAACCATGGTTTAGTAAAACCACCTTCGTGAAATCCACCCTAGTTGTTTTCCGGCACCAACAGCGCATATGGCATAGTCAGCTACCCTTCTTTCAAACTGTGAATTGTTCTTCTCTATTGGTACTGGTTGGCGCGTACGGGAGCCATATTTTTTTACCCCCCATGTTTGGTCAATTTGTGGGGAAAAAATACGGGTACTTTTTGCTTTTATGTCTTATTTTCAAACCAAAACAACTTCCTTTGCGGAAGAAAGTAAGCACAGGAAGGTGCTATGGCTGCCAAGTGTACTACGACCACCAACTGCTAGCAGAGCGGTTCCAGCTACACAAGGGTGTTTAAATGATGAGCCCAGCTACATAAATACACATACAGACGCATATATGCCTAAGTTGCGAAGCTGATGATGATATTGGTTATTCAATGAACAATTTCTGGTACAACACGATTTGAATATTGACAGCAGTAAAGTAAACTTTAACTAATTTAAGACTATATTTAAGTATGCAAAAACTATCAAGCAGGGCGTCGCCACCAATTTCGGCGTCCGCCCGCGGTATATACAATCTTTACGTCAAATGATTCAGTTTAACGCAAAGAAAGAATACGTAGACAGAAAAAATTTTGAAAAAAATTCCAAAAAGAGTGTAGTGTAAAAAGTAGTCGTGGTGTTATTGGGGCTTCAATTTCAGTGGCCTTTCCATTTATGTGCGAGTTTATATAATTAAAAAATTGAGTAAGTCTGAGTTGAGTTTCAGAACTGTAGAAGCATTTTGGCCTGCGTTTCTTGGATGGATCAGAATCGACCCGTATTTTTTCCCCGCGACAGTATCTTTTCCGACAAAATTGGGGTAAAAAAATACGTTGATTTTTCGATTTATATAAAATTAGTAATGCAGAGAAAAAAGTTTAATATGTGGTTTTGTAGAGCAACTCCGCGAGTTATTGTTGGAAAAAGGTTTGCAAGAGAAACTTAATTCAAGAAAGCAAAAAACCTTGTAATCACATTTTGTATTTTTTACCCCATCTGACTATATATAGCAGGCGGGGAAAAAAAACCCGCATTTTCATATTTCGTCATGTAGCTCATAGACTATACGTTTTCACGGGAAACCAAAAAAATCTGTCGTAGGCCTAACCTTGCTCTAAACGCTGGGACCAGTTTCATTTCGCTATCTCTTACCGTTTTTTGGCGGGAAGCCAAAAACTTGCCGGGGAAAAAAAACCCATTTGGGGGAAAAAAAACCCATGTGGGGGAAAAAAAACCCACCCCATAAATCACCCGAAAAGTGTGTTAGCGGTAGTTTTTCAACGCTATGGCACGCATTAGGAGTAGTAGAGGCCCCTGATACCAAAACTATACGCAGATTTGCTATGGGGCCTCAGGGACACAAGTTGGAAAACTGCCTTTCGCAGCCCATTATAAAATTTTGAATTTTCAGATTTGAAAACAAAACACCTTAATTTCGCCTGAAAACGTTGAAAACAACTACAAAGTTGCGATAACGTTTCAAATACATGCAAAATATGCACTTTATGGCTACTTTTTACGCCATCGACCCTCTGTGGGGGGTACCGTGAGTGGGTGTGACTAGTCGTGACGGGCATATTTTACTTTCATTCGGTTATTTGGCGTTTAAACAAGAGAAATTAATACATAGGTTAAAATAAAAAACATACAAAAAACTGGCAATAGTACCAGAAAATACTACTTTCCACCCCAAAAGGACCTCAAAATGACAAAGTCCGACTGTTAGGCCTGTATTCCAGAATTCGATCGAGAAAGTGTCAGTTTGCGCATTTGTGCTAATAATAGACGTCTTTTTGCACTACCATGAGTCTTTTGGAGTAGCTACTAGGTTTTTCGACATCACCAGACCATTTTCAAAAAGTGGGTTTTTTTTCCCCCACATGGGTTTTTTTTACCCCGTCTAATTTCGGTCATGCCCCCCCTCGTACGAAAGAAGGAGGGATCTGCCACTGCGGTCATGAATAGAGGAAGGGTAGTCCTCTGTAAAAGTGTTTTTACATTTGAGCTCGCATCTCTTAGTGCTGAGAAATGAGACTCCAAAATTCACCTCCCTTGGAGCCAGGTGGGGACAAAAATGGGGGGTCCAATTTTTGACTCATAAAAAATACCAGCGAGACCCCTTTTGGATACCGCTTACATATGTTTGCCTACAGGGACTGTACTATACGCTGGCAAATTTTTAGACCTGTACCACGTACCCAAGTTCCGGAACTGGGGTGGGTTTTTTTTCCCCCAAAAAATGGGGTGGGTTTTTTTTTCCCCGCCTGCTATACGTTTATACGTACGAATTATCAAAGGTCAGCAAAGTTCAGGCGGGGTGGTACAGCTGTCGTGCTGTCGTTGAAGCAATGCGGGCAACATAAAGGCCGTCAAATTAAAACGATTTCGTCTTATTAAGACTTTAAGACGGTCTTAATAAGCTCGGTCTTAATGACAAGAAGACCACCACGTTCTATCACTTTACGGTTTAACTGTAACGATGTCGCTCTGGTGTGATTCTTGTGTACTATTTTGTTAGTATCAGTGAAGCCAGACGGGGAATGGGAGGAATTTCCTCCCCCCATCGAAATTTTTTTCGACTGAAATTGTGCACAAGGGTCCCTTTGGATTCATGGTATGGCCGGAAAAATTCCGATACGTCTGCAATTGACCAAATTTGGCCTGAAAATCAAAAATTTTCCAATTTTTTTCTGATGGCTTCCGCCCCTAGACACCTATGACTCTTCGGCTTAGTGTTTCTTGCTTTTATCTTTCATGAAGGCATGTGCATGTGTACTATTGATTAGCTTAATACACTGGTTAGTGTATATATCGTTTTAGCTGTTTTATTGTTAAAAAATGACATTTTTAGGAAATTCACGATTTTTAATGCCAAAAAATTGCGGAAAATTTGCAGATTTGCTAGTTTTTTTCAATTTCAAATTTTTCACTTTCAATTCTCTTCACTTTTCATTTTCGAACTTCAAAAAAGTCAAAAAGTTCATTCCCACCCCCAAAAAGTCAAGTTTATTAAAAATAGTGCGTTACAGTGACTTTGGTGCGTCAGCGTCGTCCCCCTCCAAAATTTTTTTGTTTAGACGAAGTCTAACCTGAGCGTCTCTGAGCAGCTGACACCAGGCGTCTACGTCGAACGCATTCTGTTCAATCCGCTTCTCAGGCCGCACCTCACTGGACGATATACTCATACTTCTGAAAAAAAAGGATGAGAATACGGAATTAAATGGAGTTGGGGCTAGTGGACCTGTTTTAGTAGAGCATCTGCGTACGGGAACGCAAATACTTCAAAAACCCTTCTTGTTTTATTTAGATATTCCGAAATATATATGAGTGTTGCATTTTTCTGACTACAAAATAAGCAAAAAAGCATATTATAATAGTTACACTGAGCTCAGACATGAAATGTTTTCGTTTCTTTTTGCGTAGACAATAAATTATATATATATATATATATATATATATATATATATATATATATATATATATATATATATATATATATATATATATATATATATATATATATATATATATATATAAATAAAAAATTACATTTTCTTAAGAAAAGAGGATCAAGTGCATTTGGGGGAGCACGGTTTTTTTGCTCAAAATTGTGCTCATTTGAGCATAAAAATGAGCATTGAAAAATAAAAATGAGCATTGAATGGGCATTATTGCTATCGTCCAAAGGCGTCACCATGAGAATAAATTGAATAATAGCCTATGGTAAAGTGTCGAACAGAACCAATTTATTTTACCCTGAAAGGTAGACACCTGAAAGGAGCCTTCCCCTTTTTGAGGGCGACTTGTTTGACTTGCCTGACTGTTAGTTTTTTTTTCGACTACTTTTTGACTGTTATTTGCCTTTTTTTCGACTATTGTTCGTCTTATTTTCGACTATTATTTGACTATTTTTCAACTATTATTCAACTATTTTTCGACTACTTTTCGACTATTTTCCGACTATTTTTTGACCACTTTTCGACTATTTTTCGACTGTTGACGCCTTATTTTTGACCATTTTACTTTTGTCATAAGTTTTGGAACGTCTACTTTTGACTATTTAACGACTATTTTAGATTTTTTAGACTATTTAGCCACTGGTTTTGTCTTTTTAACGCTTTTTTAACGACTATTCTTGCGCCGTCTATTCTTGCCTATTTTTCGTCTAATTAAGGTGGCGCTCCTGAAATATGACTTTTCTAAAAACGGCAGTCTGAGAACAATTTTAGATTCACAATAGCAGTGGTAATAGTGGTGTAAAAGCATACCCAAACACAAAATATGAAGTTGATTGATACTAATTAGCATTCACTGTAGACCTAATGAGAGTGGAATTTCGGCTTGTGATTTCTCTTCACAGCTAGATAGCTGTTGCACAAACAATAGCTCATCTCGCTTGCCATAACGTTATCGAGCGGTCGCAAAATTTTATTTTTTCTGAATATGATTGATATATCGAAAAACACCAAAATCACGCTTTTCGAAAAATGTAAATTTAACTAAATTTCCTGAATACTTTTAATTTACTCAAAATCAAATTTTGCGACCGCTCGAAAACAACGAGGTGCATTAATGTGCCAAATTTTACGTTTTCTCGTTGAGCCAATTTTTTAAAATCGCAAGCAGAAAATTAGCGTTTGTATTTACACGCACTTTATTTCAGCATCATGCAGAAAATACTGCTTCATTTTACAAAAAAATTACACTACACTCAATAAAACACCGAAAATTTTAAAGTATGTTCAAGTAAAAAACAGCTACTAGTGTTTTTCAATCTTCCAATATCATAACTTACGCGTAAATACACTGGCTTATAAAGCTATTTCCGTGAAAATCGCTAACGTAGCTTTAGTTACAGCAAGGCTTATGGGCGTAGCCAAGCAGTGGCGTATTTAGGGGGGGGCTGGGTGTGCTGCAGCCCCCCCTTTGCGGTTTGAGCACCCCCTTAGAGGGTCGCAGCCCCCCCTTTGAGCGGCGGTGGCTCACTCCTCAACATGGTGGCTCAGGCTCACATTGCTCCGCACCCCCCCCCCCGGTCGCAGCCCCCCCCTTTGCGAAATCCTGGATACGCCACTGTAGCCAAGGGGGGTTCAGGGGGTCTGAACCCCCCTTTTAGTGGAACCTGAAGAAATTGTCAACAAGGGTCTACCCTTTGGTTTTTGTGGCTCGGCTAGAAAAATTTCCGATACGTCTCCAATTGACTAAATTTGGCCTAAAAATAGAAAAAATATTGGAATTTTTTCCTGGGGGCTGTCGCCCCCAGACCCCTGCAACTATGTGGTGTATATACCAGTATGATATTAGGATACATTATGTTGTATTCACGTGTGTAATACACTGTCTGATGTGACGTCACAGGAAAAAAAGTGAGTACAAAATTTATACAAAATTTATACAAAAAAGTTTGGGTTAAATGCAGTTGGGGGGAAAATAGTGGACCTATTTTTTGAGTAGAGCACCTTGGGGGAAGCATTTTTGCCTCAAAAATCCCTATTTCATTTTTTAGATTTTTTGAGATATGACCCCCCGAAATCTGAACCCTCAGTACTGGACGTTTCTGCAATTTTTTTCAAAAACCTGTGTTTTCTCCATTCTAAACTTGTTTAAATGGAGTCTGAATAATGTTTACAGTTTCTTACAATCAAAAGAAAGGCAAGTTGACCCCGTTCCTTCCGAAAAATTGGCCAAATTCACCAGAAGCGTCCAATTTTTGACCAAATTCAAACTGGGCCTCAATTTAGGCTTGGGCTTAGGCTTAGGGCTTGGGCTTAGTATCAGGCTTAGGCTTAGGCTTAGGTTCAGGCTTAGGCTTAGGCTCTGGCTTAGGTACTAAAAAATCGAAATTTTCAGGAAAAATCTTGCCAGCTTAGCCTAGAGAATCCTGCCAGCTAAGCCTAGACGATGGTGGCACTCCTGGGCCCCGTTTCAATAAACTCACAGGCCCACAATTGTGAGATTTGTTAGTGCTAAATCAGGTGATTCGTAATGAATACACGTATAATTTCATTACGAATCACCTGATTTTGCAGCCAAATTTGGGGAGTGGGTAAAACCCAGCCACCCTGCCAGCCCCGGCCCCAGCCCCAGCCCCAGCCACCCTTGGGTAAAACCCAGCCACCCCACCAGCCACCCCAAACATTGGATAATAAAGGCAGAGAAATGTGCTGGTGAATCACATGAAAAAAGCTGTGATGACCAGATTCGCAAAAAGTAACACAGTAGAAAAGTCGAAAAAAGGAAAAAAATGTGACTCAGAATGAATGATAGACTATGATAATAAATATTACAGCGGAAAAGATAAAATAGACTTTTAAAGACTTTGAGATTTTTCAGTGTGGTAAAAATGCACAAAATATCTGAAAAGAGAAATCGAAGATCGATGAATCCACTGCAGATTTTTTCTGCTCTATTTTTTATTTTTTAAATATTTTTTTGTTCTTTTTGTTGCTGGTTTTCAAACGTTTCAGTTGCTGAAAAAATTATTTCCAAAATTTCATGTAGTAAATTTTTAGGCTATTATACAATTGGGCATTTAGGCTACTGTATTTGAAGGCTTCAAAGCATACACATAACAGGGTCAAAATTTCGGGGGCCTCTTTTCGATACTTGAATAATAGAATACTTGAATATTTTTAAATGTTCGAAAATATTTTTAGAATTTCGACTGTTTTTTTTCAGCATCAAGCAATTTTCTACTTTTCCTATTCTACCAATTTTCGGCGAATCTGCCCATTTTAATTTTTCCTGTCATTCACCAATACATTGCACATTTCTATGCCTTTTTATCATACAATAATGTATGATAAAATAATACAACAATGTAATATATTATTTAGGGTGGCTGGTGGGGTGGCTGGGTTTTACCCAAGGGTGGCTGGGGCTGGGGCTGGGGCCGGGGCTGGCAGGGTGGCTGGGTTTTACCCACTCCCCAAATTGGTCACAATTGTGCGCCTGTGAGTTTATTGAAACAGGCCCCTGAAATGTGGGCTTTGGCCATTATTAAAAAAAATGCGCAAAAATAAACATACATCGCAAGAACAAAAGTTGTTCAGGCTTGAATTTCCTTCAATTTGATGTGCATATCACATAAATAATTTTTTGAATTTTTTTGAGTTTTTTTCAGCAAGAAAAATGGATTTTCACGGAAATAGCTGTGCAAGCCAGTGCATTTACACGTATGTAATGATTTTACGAACGTCTAAGGACAGCCCTTGTCACCCACCTTGAAATGACTATAACTTCGTAAATACTTGGTCGATTGTGATAATTTTACATTCATCGTATTCAGGGAGTCAGAGTTTGTTATGTTAGCGTTATCGTTTCTACTAAATACTCGTATTTTTGCGGAAAAAATTGCTGTCTGCCTTTTTACATAGAATTTTTGACAAAGCAGATTTTTCGGCAAAATTGATATTATTTCGAACTTTTAACTTATTTAGATGAAAAAAGCGCCAAAAATTAACCCATGGACACTAACAAACCTGAAAAATACATTGTGTACAGGAAAAAATTGAAGAAAAATCATGGGTGACAAGGGCTGTCCTTAGACGTTCGTAATGATTTTGACAGATTGTGAAACAAAAGCAGTTGTGTTTTACTTAAACATACATTAAAATTTTTGGTGTTTTGTTGAGTGTGGTGAAATTTTTGTAAAATAAAGCTGTATTTTCCACGTTATGCTGGAATAAAGTGCGTCTGACAAACCCAAATTTTCGGCTTGCGATTTTAAAAAATTGGCTCACGAGGAAAATTAAAATTTGGCACATAAATGCGTCTTCGAGCGGTCGCAAAATTTGATTTTGAGCAAATCGATGGTGTTTAAGAAATTTAGTTAAATTTACGATTTTCGAAAAACGTGATTTTAGTGTTTTTCAATATATCAATAATATTCATAAAAAATGACATTTTGCGACCGCTCGATCACGTTATGGCTAGCAAAACGAGCTAATGGTTGTGCTATAGCTATGTAGCTGTGAAGAGAAATAGCAAGCCGAATTTCCACTCACGTTTGGTCTACAGTGAATGCTAATTTGTATCAATCAACTTAATTTATTGTGTTTGGGCATACTTCTACACCAGCTTGCTATTGTGCATCGAAAATTGGCCGCAGACTGCCGTTTTTTCAAAAGTCATATTTCAGGAGCGCCACCTTAGGTGGCGCTCTGAGTAACCGACTTTGGGCGATAAAATTTTTCAATCAAGTTTTCTTTGGTTACCTCAAGAAGAAAAGTTGTTTAAAATCAAACTAGCTTTCATTTGATGTATGTAACGTCAAATTTTCAAATTTCAACCAATTTTTCAATGGGAAAAAAATCTTTAAATCGATATACCGAAAAATTCTATATGGCTTTTGGTACTTTTTGACACAGTTTTGTATAGCGAATTGCATGCTATGTGCAACTTTTTAAAAAGTCATATGTGTAGGCAAACCTTTCAAAAAATTTCTAAAATACGTTGACCAATATTGACAAAGAAACACTATTTTCCAAACTAATTTTTCGTTAGCTATTTTTTGGCTTCTGAAACTATTCTCAACGGATTTTAGTACAGAAAAATTAGCTCTATTTTTTGGAAAATACGTATGTGTAGGCAAACTTCAGGTTTTTGAAATTGGGCCGTAGTGCTCATTTTTTTAAGATTACTCTCAGCTGCAAAAGCCGATTCAAATGAAACTTTGCAAACGGTTAGAACATACATACATATATGGAGGCACCGCTTCTTGAATTGTAACTATTATGATTTGCTTCAATACTATAGTCCTTTAAAGACGTCACTTTTGATAAAAAATAAAATAACTAAAAATTTACCGCCTCTAACTAAAATTCGGCAAAAATGGTGCCTCGGCAAGATTATTGTCTTTATTTTAAGTT
This sequence comes from Trissonchulus sp. WLG1_4, assembly GCA_030248245.1. Taxonomy (NCBI): domain Eukaryota; kingdom Metazoa; phylum Nematoda; class Enoplea; order Enoplida; family Ironidae; genus Trissonchulus; species Trissonchulus sp. WLG1_4. The sequence goes on along the minus strand of JASANF010018878.1, from coordinate 37,019 downwards.
ATTGATTGTTAAATTTGGTTGAGGCACCGCTGAGCTACGTCATTTCAAAAATTAGACAAATTTTGGAAAATTTCAACTTTCATGTCGTCATAGAATTCGCTAAAGTGTCGTCAGAGCTCTCAAACTTTGCAAAAATACTTACCTGGTAAGTGTCTTGGTTGCGCTTGAGGAATAACTTTGTGTCAGCAAGACAAGAAAAATTATATCAATTTGATTTATTGGAAGTTACTCAGAGCGCCCCCTTAAAACATCATAAGTCATAAAGCACTCAAAACTATCCAAAAACAAAGATTATAGCCTTTTTTGTCTTCAAACTTTGAAGGAGTCATAGCTCAGAAAATACAAGTTTACGAATAAGGGTTCTAGGATATCAAGTGCAGTTGGGGGGGAGGGAAATAGTGGACCTATTTTTTTGGAATAGAGCACCTTGAGGGAAGCATTTTTGTAATAGAACCCTTATCCACAAATTTGGATTTTCTGAGCTATGACCCCTTGAAAATTGCATTTTCAGTGTTTTGGAAGTGAACGTAGGCCAAAGTTCGAAGCCAAAAATGGCTATAATCTCTGTTTTTGGATAGTTTTGAGTGCGTTATAATGCTTTAAGGCATCGTCTAGGCTTAGTTGGCAGGATTCTCTAGGCTAAGCTGGCAGGATTTTTTCAGAAAATTTCGTTTTTTATTGCCGAAGCCTGAGCCTAAGCCTAAGCCTGAACCTAAGCCTAAGCCTGGGGCCGTATTCTCAAAATCGCCTGCAGGTAAAGTTAGGCTAACTTTACCCACAGGTAAGGTGAAGGTAACTTAATTCTGTGGGTAAATGTAAAGTTAAAATTGAAAACAAGGTTAACGTCGACGGTTCAGGTTAAAAATTTGCAGAATGCATTAACTTTAGCTGCGAAACAAGATAAAGCACCTTTTTTGCCCGAATATTAAAGGTAACCTTAGCTATCACGTTGGCTTTAGTCGTTGTTTGAGAATACGACTTTACCTTCACCTTACCTGTGGGTAAAGTTAGCCTAACTTTACCTGCAGGTAATTTTGAGAATACGGCCACTGATACTAAGCCTAAGCCTAAGCCCCATACTAAGCCTAAGCCCCAAGCCTAAGCCTAAGCCCAAGCCTAAATTAAGGCCAAGTTTGTCATTGCTTGCCTCCGGCGTGACATCTCTTTGAGTGGGGCCCCCCTCAATCCCCTGGGGCTGCAACTATATTTTAGTGGGGAGTACAGTCTTCCCTTCTTATCCACCTAACTACATGTGTCACCGCATGGTTCTGAGTAGTGCGTTTAGTTGAACTTTCACAAATCTTTGCTTTTGATTTTTGCTAAAATACTAGTTGAAGTTTAATTTAAGTATGTAAAGCCACCAATTGGCATAAAAAAGTTGACCAGCCAAACACTAATACTCATGAATAAGATATAATAATAATCAGACAGATAGACTTGATAAATCGTATGAAATAAGAAACCTAATCACAAACATATATACATACATTTGTGTGTGCACTGTGTTTACTGATAAACTTAACAACCACGGCAAAGTTTTTTCGAAAAAATAATAGATTCTCACTGTTTGGTGTGAAATTTTGGTGAAATGAACACTTCCAAAAAAATTTCCTGCCAAAAATATAAACCAACGGGGGGACCATAGGAAAAATTTTCACAGATTTGAAAAACCGAGACCGGGTACAAACCGAAACTTTTCGACTACCGAGACCGAGACCGAGACTGGGCTAGTCTTGGGTTTTGACCGAGACCGAGACCGAGACTTCCATCCCTAGATAGGACCCGCCCCCGATATCTCATTCCTCCATGAGGGACTTTCTCGCATTTTTTCAAAAACCCGTGTTTTCTCCGTTTTAAACGTGTTTGAATGCAGTTGGAATAATGTTCACAATTTCTTAGCATCAAAACAAAAGGACGTTGACCCCGTTCTTCCGGAAAAGTGTCCAAATGGTTGTTTCCAGCTGTTTTCTACGTTTTTTCTGGTTTTTTTTTATTTTTTTCACCAACCCTTTTTTGGACATTTTCAATTTTTTCAGAGTGTTCCTTGATGATTTTATTGTTCAGTAACGTTAATGCTCTTTATATACGTTTTCTGAAACTGATTTCTAGTTGTTTTTTTGAGGGTGTCTAGCTGTTTTATGCACTGTTTCTAGTATGTATTAGTGATGTGAGTGGAAACTGAAACTGAAACTGAAACTAGTTTCAGCTTGTACATGTTTCAGTTTCAGCGCCTGAAACTTAAACTGAAACTGAAACTAAATCCATCCCGCAGCTGAAACCTCAGCTGAAACTGAAACTATTCTAAAGCTGAAACTGAAACTGAAACTTAAACTGAAGCTAAAATTTGTCCAGAGCTGAAACAGCAGCTGAAACTGAAATGCCGTTGGAGCTGAAACTGAAACTTAAACTGAAACTGAAATTGCGCCGAAACTGAAACTGAAACATAGTTTCAGTTTCAGGTCAACTGAGTTTCCGCCAATGCTGCTTTCAATGTGTGTGTGAGGACGTGTATACACAAGCTGAAACTGAAACTGTAGTTTCAGTTTCAGCCTCAGGCAGTTTCAGTTTCAGCATCCCCTGCGCACAAATTATTGATTTTCTGTTATACACTAAGCAAGAGTATATAATAGTGTCTTACTCTATGTCTATATTAAAGATCGGCCGGGGCTGGGGGCGAGCTGCGGTCCGACCGGCCGCCCGGGCCGGGCCGGCCCCGGGCCGACGCTCAGTCAGACGGCCCGGCCCGTGCCCGGCCAGGCTGCACTGCGGCCCCCGGCCCACCACCGGCCCGGGGCCGCGTGGCAGCGGGCCGACCGCGCCGACCGGGCCGGCCTGGCCGACCGGGTCGACCGGGCCGCGGGATGGAGCTTCAGCCTCGAACCAATCAAATGAAGTTATACATATATACACAATGGACGTCGCAAAGAAACCCCCGTATGGTCTTCACAGCAACTAGCGAGCATTGCCTTCGGTTTAAACGCAAGTGCTGTGAGCGGGAACTAAAATCAACGGCGGGTGGACTACACAGTACACTCTTGACTTATCTCAAGCTTAAATTTATAATTTGAATCAAAGTGCGCTGCAACAATGTGAAGATAGTGCAGTTGACCCAAGTGCGCTGCAACAATGTGAAGAGTGGTGCAGTTGAAGCTTTTTGTAAACGCTTGAGCTGAGAGTTAAGTTTTATTTATTTGGTGGGGTGAACGCCACCTAAAAAACGAATACAAGTTTCCGTTTTTTAGCTTTTCTTTCAGCGTTTGACGCTTAACATCAATATTTTACAGTTGAAACTTCAGCTGAAACACAAATTAGTCTGGGATCTTCATATAAGTTGATCGCCGCTGTCACACTGAACTGTATGAACGTGAGATAAAAAGTCGTGCATTCCTTAATTCGTTCTACAACAGTTAGCGTGTAACTGTGTAAGGTCCGAGAGTTCGCGCGATCTTATCATGTATCTTATCTTATGTACATGGTTCATTAATGTACATGTAAGCTTGGGGCTTCACAAGGCAACGTCGACGACCCTATACGCTACGTAGAAAAGTGTGACAAAAACAAAATATAGCAAAACTGAAACTGAAACTGAAACTAAATGCTTCTGGAGCTGAAACTGAAACTGAAACTGAAACTTAAACTGAAACTAAAATTTCGCCGGAGCTGAAACTACAGCTGAAACTGAAACTAATCTAGAGCTGAAACTGAAACTGAAACTTCAACTGAAACTAAAATTTCGCCGGAGCTGAAACTACAGCTGAAACTGAAACTAATCTAGAGCTGAAACTGAAACTGAAACTTAAACTGAAACTCGTAAGGCAACTTTAACATCACTAGTATGTATATGCTAGGTTTTTAATTTTTTTCCAGATTTTTTCTGGTTTTTTCTAGTTATTTTCTAACTTTTTTTTCTGGATTTTTTCTAGTTATTTTCCAACTTTTTTTTGTTTTTTTTTAGTTATTTTCCAACTTTTTTCTAGTTTTTATCTAGTTATTTTTTAACTTTTTTCTGTTTTTTTTCTAGTTATTTTCTAACTTTTTTCTGTTTTTTTTCTAGTTATTTTCTAACTTTTTTCTGTTTTTTTTAGTTATTTTCTAAATTTTTTCTGGTTTTTTCTAGTTATTTTCTAACTTTTTTCTGGTTTTTTTCTAGTTATTTTCTAACTTTTTTCTGGATTTCTGGATTTTTTCTAGTTGAATGGTCTTACTGTATATATATATATATATATTTGACCTTATTTAACTCCGTACTGACGGAGAACATTGAGTGTACGTCTGGTCATGAGATGATAAACTATTGTAAATCGGAGCTTTGTACTTTCTATACGATGGCCTGATAGGCTACAAATTCAAAGAACCTTTGCCTCTCTAGCTTCGTAACTGAATCAGGATGCAGTCGTGTTGTGTTTCAAGTCAAATTTGTCGACGGGGGGCCGCTGTTGCCGTAGCTGCTTTCCTTGAATCTGATCCAGTCCTTCATCAATACAGCCTGCACAAGCGTTGTTGTCACTGGCCACCACGATTGCTTGTTTGGAGAAAAGGATCATATAACCAAACTAAGTGATACGTGGACGGGGGGGATTACCCTCACAGGTGAAACTAATGGTATTGATTTGGAGGGAACTACTGTTGGGAAATACCGATTAAGGTGAATTTCTAGAAATTTGAGTTCGAGTAAGTCATTTGTAAGTGATATTGACATGTTTTTAACTGGGCTTCATGTCACTCGGTGATAAAATGGGATTATGCCAGTTGTTTTTATAACAACTGATGGATATATACACAGGGAAGTAGTCAAAAATATGGGGACTCTGCAATTTCTTCTTTGTTTCAAACTAAGTGAAACCCTAAACACATAGGTTTGAGTCGTTGAAGTTAGGGCTTTGTTCAAAAAGTTAAATAATTGTAGTTGATTTAATTTAATATTGGAGTTGAGTAATTCGATTACTTATGTAAACGAAAGTTGTGGAATGTGGAATGGTGGAATGATTTCAATCAGTGGAATTCAATTCACTGAAACTAAGCGTTGTCACCTGATGTCGTTCGAGTTCAGTGGCAAATTAGTACGTTCAATTATATTCAGTTCTAATTAATTCTACAGACAAATTAAGCCGCAATAAAAACTTCGTTCAAACCGAATCTTTAGCTTTTAACCGAACCGTATCAGACCACTAATTTTCATTACATCAGATTTATGATCGCGTTCATTATTTGAGGTTATTAATCGCACTAACCTTCTAATTATTCGCACAAATAACGCACAACTAAGCCCTTGCTTAAAGTTAATTGCCACAGCGGCAACTGAAGTGGATGTGTAATATTTTTTTTTATGTTATCGTTGAGGACATATTTTGTAGATACTTTTGGTGGGTTCTTTTTAATGGATATCTGGCAAACTTTAGGGCAAAAACTTTTGCCCCGCACCGTAATGTCCTTCTGACTTCTAGTGGGGCAGGAGTACCTACGTCACTATTAACAATTACTAAAATTTTTTTTAACAGGTCTGACTGCTTATTCTACTGTGTAGGTTAATACTAGATGCGGCTTTATGACCAAATCAGATTTTTTTTCACTTTAGTTTTTATTCGTCGCGCAACAGTTTAACTTTAGTTTTAGGAATACACGCGTAACTGATATGGCGTATTAATGTTTAGTGGCTACAAAAATTTGAAAATTTGTATAAATCTTCTTAGTTCCGTCAGAAGTTACGACGAAGTTAGAAAAGTAGGTTAAGTAAAATAAACTTATCAAAACGTCTACGCAAAATTTTCATTTTTACGTTTTACTTATTTCTGCGATGCAACAGCACAAGGTATTTTGATTAAGGATAACAATAGCTAGGCACGTGATTGGCACAATTGTGTCAGCGACACTTCCCCATAACCTCGGCTTTGGCACAAGAACACTGGCGGCACATAGTACTCATGCGTTTTGAAAATTACCTGACAAAATGTGAGCTCCCTTGTCATATTTACGTGTGTCATGTTTTACTAAACCAGCATGCGTCAAACTGTCACAGTTCAGTTCTGTCACAGAATCAGTTGATATGCTCTAAAAATGATTTTCTATAATTTCACTCCAGAGGCACACCTTTTCTTTGAGTCGTCTTCCTGTTTATGGACTGTTCTTATGTCATGCTTATATAGCTGCTCAACAGGCCTTTAGTTGACTCTTTTTTGTTATTGAAAACTTAACCTCTATAGTCATTGTTGCATTTACCGAACATGAGTTTACTGAACCGATAAACAGACTTTTGTTCTTTTTTGTGTGAAGTCTTATGAAGAATACAATAAATGAACAGACGTTCGTTATTTATGTAAATTCACACGAAGCGTATATAGCCTATACCCCACGTTGAAATTTAATAGACACTTAAAATTAAAGACTGCTAGACTGTCCTTAGTTTAATATTTTTAGTATTTGCTACAGAATAGCTTCTGCACTTCAACTTAAACCATTGGAACTCAGCGAATTATTTATTCGCACACGTGAATGCGAATACCCTAGGTTTTTAATGAATGGCGCAGTGACACAGAGTCCCAATCAGATTAGATAGCGAGTCGTACAGTCGCAGCGACCTGAGCTGAGCAAAACAGCGAGCGGTTTCAAAGCCCAGCCAAAGTTTGGACTACGTGCAAATGGAAAAAATCTGTAGCATCAAGCTGTTGTATTGCGACAAATTAGTTTGATAATGTGTTGCATCTACTGCTACTGCTGCAGAAAAAGACGAAGCGTGTAGGTAGAACATAGGGCGTGTCTACTTCTCACTGCCGGTATAAGATATACGATTGCACAACATCCTATCTGTCACCGGTCCGATTATTTTCCAATTGTCAAGTTTAGTACAGTCCGCTTATCAGCGACTTTACCAGCCTTTTAATTAGCTCTTAGCCACCACAAAGTTGCTTAGTTGTGTAGGAAAATATAATACAACAAACGACAAAATTTCTGCGAAAACAACCGCTATATTTATTAACTCATTGAATTAATTACATTTTAAACATATGTGAATTCAATATTTATCCAATTCTTGAATATATCTTGTTCAAAATAAATTTGAACAATGGAAATTTTGAAGGTTTGTGTTTAAATAATTGAAAATTGTATGAAGAATTGAAGCTGGGTTAAGATATCCGAAGTTCAATAGTGTATGAAAATTTTCAGGAATAAACGTCTAAATCTACTTTCTTACAAATGCGAGATCGTTACACAGTAACTCTGCACGTACACATTGAATACTAGCTTTTTCCGCATACTGTAACATCGGAATCAAAATAGCACTATCTTACACTAGTGAAACTTGTCGGCGTTATGTTTCACTACTTACTTCATGAGGATGCCTTAAATATACGAGTGAATCTAACAGGTGGCCAAGTGGCTAGGCGTGACAGTCTTGCGACAAAGCTGTCCCTGTGACGCAGTCTCCGTCGGTGGTGACGGCCTAAACCCAGCCAAAGTCTGGACTTAGTGCATTTTTGACTCCATATAGCAAAGGTTAACATGAAACGTTGGTTATTATTTCGCGTGAAGTTTTCAATGTGAGGGGCAGTCATGTGTGGTCATTTTTGGTAAAAACTAGCATTTGGCGTGAGTACGGTACCACGCTTAATGGCTAGTGTGACTAGAAAACGTTAAATATGGATGGAAGTTATACTGAATCATTTTTTTTAGACAAGGAACCGATATTAATTGTTTGGTTTAAACGTTTGTTGTTTTAAAAACACTTGTCTCAATTTACTTTACAGCTACACCAATGTTCGCACAAATATGTTCAAGTTGTGTGTAGATCATATATTATTTCAGATTGTTATGTTCATGAGGGTCGATGTTTTCTAGTGGGTCTTATCTGTGGGTCCAAAGATGTGTGTGAAGACGTTAGAAGAAGCACAAAAATACAAGAGCGTTTGTTTGTCGATGCAATTTGTGAGAGAAGTTCGGGCAGACTGGTAGTCGGTGCGAGGTGTTGGCACTGCTTGGTGGTCGGGAAAGCCCTCGGGAGTGCGGGCTTTCACCCAAGGCAAAATGCGTGCTTTTGTAGTATAACTCCTGGACTGAGCAGTGCCTGCAGTCTGCCCTCTCTCAAAGTGTTGTCAGTAGTTGACTTTTGGTGCGTAGTCAGTAGCGGAGTTAATTGACCTTATTTAACTCCGTACTGACGGAGAACATTGAGTGTACGTCTGGTCATGAGATGATAAACTATTGTAAATCGGAGCTTTGTACTTTCTATACGATGGCCTGATAGGCTACAAATTGCCCTCCCACCCTCCGCATTGATATTTTGTGATTCACACTTCTTGTTTGTTTTGTTTTTCGTACACGTTTCATGTTGTGTTCATATCTCAATAAATGGCGGGCGAGGGCACTGCTCAGAAGGGCGACAAGTCTTTGGGAGTGCGGGCTTGTAATGCAGGCCAAAGGTGCCTGGTTATGGTTTCAACAATCAGTACAGAGTGTTGATACTGTCTGGTTGGTCCTTAGCAAAGCCCTCGGGAGTGCGGGCTTACAAAGGATGCCAAAGTGTCTGGTTATGGTTTGTATACCAGTGGATCGGGTGGTGTTGGCACTGCTTGGTGGTCGGGAAAGCCCTCGGGAGTGCGGGCTTTCACCCAAGGCAAAATGCGTGCTTTTGTAGTATAACTCCTGGACTGAGCAGTGCCTGCAGTCTGCCCTCTCTCAAAGTGTTGTCAGTAGTTGACTTTTGGTGCGTAGTCAGTAGCGGAGTTAAATATATATATATATATATATATATATATATATATATATATATATATATATATATATATATATATATATATATATATATATATATATATATATATATATATATATAATCAAAGGGAATAAAAATTACAAACTCAGCAGAATAAATACACGTAAATATGTACATACATGTATGTATGTACGTATGTATATACAGACAAATGAATAAGTTGCAAAGCTGATACTAATTTTGGGTGTTCACTTATTAAATTACAAAAACGGTTAAGATTTCGCGGTATATATACATATACAAGACGATTGAATGAGTTCAGCCCAAATATGCATTTTCTTGCTATATATGTTTAGTTAAATGCATTAACAATAATTTTTTTGCGCTTATTACGTTATAAACGGTAGACAAACACCGTCCGCGTCTACCATTCTTGGGCAATTCTTCCGTATACGCACACCCTGCACTGAGTGAGAGTGAGTGAGTATGCATCATCTTCCGTATAGGAACGCCCACTTTAAACTCAGGCTGGAAATTTAGTTTAAGGGGGTAGTGTCGCGAAAGCAGTCGATTTTGCGTAACTGTAAAACACTTTTAGAAAAAAATAAGACTTTGTTCTTTATACATTTTGAAAACATATGTTGTGGCAAGTATTTTCGCCAAGTTTCATCAAAATTGATGCAGTATACTGTTTGCAGTGAGGTCGCAAAGTCGGAAAAATGACGTTTTGAAAACCTATTCACATTCGATTTTTTCGTTACAATTATCAACTTATTTCTTTAGTTTGTTTGCATAGACTAAAAGGACATATGTTGTAATTTATGCACACAAAAATTAGTGCAAATTGCTTGAGTGGTTGCGGAGTAATACCTGTTTGAACTGTAAAACTGTGCGTAAACAGTGAAGTACTCACAGCAATAATGATAAATTGTGAAAAATTTAGACGCTTATATTAAAATCAAAAGAAAAACGAACCTTTATTTTTTTTCTTATTTGTGGCAAAAAACTGTGCGTCGAGACGTTATGTGTACTTCACAAGCTGGCCAATCTGATATCTGGCTGAATTTTTTGAATTTTCATGTCCTTATTGTGTGATGTCTGGCTTACAATCGGTGATTGGTTCAAGATATTGGTAGATATTGGTAGTCTAGTGTCTGGCATTACTCATTTAACACAGTATAGCATTGGACTAGTTTCTCAGTGAACGTACAAGTTCAAAGCAAAAAGATATTTTTTTGCAACCTATGAGCAAAACTGCTTTCGCGACATTACCCCCTTAAACTAAGTTTGCGTCTAGCCCATAATGCATCATATTCCGTATACGCACACCCTTTGTTTCCACTTAGTTTATAGGTTTACAGGTGGTATTTTTTGTTAATTGTTCTTGGTAAACTGTTTCGACTCTATTTTTAACACAATTTAGTGAAATAAAACATTGTTGCATAGCTCATAACTGGGGTCATCTTTAACCAATTTTGGAGATCAATATACCAAAATGAGCGTCTATGTAAGGCCTACTTGGTTAAATAGTTAAAAAGACAATATCTAAGTCGTGTATATAATTTGCTAGAAGGCAAAAAAATGGTGTTCCAAGATACCCATTTTCAAGTTCCCCTATGGCAATTGTACCCATTTATAATTGTGTGCCTTTTTTGACGGGCAGGCGGTAGGTCCATCGTGGTGGGTCCTTTGGTTTTGCACCATTTACTGCTATTAATTCAATTTTGGCTCTTCATTAAGTTCGGACACCTGTTTAATTACTGGCGCAAATACCAAGAACAAGTAACAAGAAATACCACCTCTAAGTCTAGAAACTAAGTGGAAACAAGGGGTGTGCGTATACGGAATATGATGCATTTTGGGCTAGACCGCGTCTACCATTCTTAAATTTAGGTGGTACGCAGCAGCTAAATCCTAAATATTCCAAAAAATGCCAAAAACATCACCAAAACAGGTTTCGTACGGGTGTCGGGGTATGGGCCAAAACGACAAAAAACGACGTTTTGTGGCCAAATAAACGGTTTCAATGAAGTCTACACATGTTTTTACCCCAGATCAGTCAACTTTTGTATCAACAATGGGTGAGTTTAGCAAAAAATTGTCGCCAAACAAAATAGTGTTTTTTTCCCCGCAATAGGGTTTTTTCCCGCACAAACTTTGAACTGTCACAGGTAAACCACAACGTTTATCAGTTTTTGAGCTTCAGAAGTATAGAGGAAAGGCAACTGTCTTGAAAAGTGCAAACAACGTTGGCCAAAAGTGATTTTGTGAAAAATTATGACAAGTCAAAATTTGGAAAATTTTGTCACTTTGGAATTTTTCAACATGCAAAACTTTGAAATTTTATAAAAAATGCTACAGGCCTCAGAACTGCACAAAAATTGATGAGGTAAGTAAGTTTCAGATGCGCTCTCGACCTGACCTTACATACTCAAAAAGGACCTATGTTTAAGGATTCGACCAGAAAGCACTAGGGATTTACCCCGCAAAAGGCGTAGGGGTTTTTCCCACACCACTATATATAATGGAAAAATGTTTTCACCCCTTAAAATGGTACCCACCTCATCTTAATAAAAGTAAAAAACCCCATGGCCTTGATCTGATCTCTAGCCCCCAAAATAACTGTTGCCGCTTTTAATGAACATATAAAAAAACCAAGATTTAAACTCAGCAGAAAAAAAGGAAGAAACACAAAAATACAATAAATTGATGTACAATAACGATATACATGTACATATATGATATATAACATGATATAAAAGGTATATAACGAACTTTAAGATCGTCACAAAACGATTTAGTAAAAGCAGAAAAAAGTTGGAAAAAAAGTAAGAGAAAAATCAGAAAAAATCCAGAAAAAATCCAGAAAAAAGCTAAAAAAAACTAGATCGTATTTTGAGAAAGTTTGAATAATCTAAAAATACTCACATCGCATCAGCAAACAATCAGAAAAGCATAGTAAAAAACTCAAAAAAAGCTCGAAAACCAATTTAAACCCACCAAAAACACCGAAAAATACAGAAAAAATAAGCTAAAATAATGCATTACAATGGGAATTACAGACACAAAAGACTAAAACAAATGACAAAAAGGGCGTAAAAGTACTCCAAAAACATTAAAACCGATTTGGGGCAAATCTGAAAAAAGTTAGAAAAAAACCAGAAAAAAACCAGAAAAAAACTAGATCGTATTTTGACAGTCAGAAAAAAACCTGAAAAAACTAGATCGTAAGTTAGAAAAAAACTAGAAAAAAAAACAGAAAAAAAAGTTAGAAAAAAGTTAGAAAAAAACCAGAAAAAAACCAAATAATTTTTTACGATCTAGTTTTTTTCTGGAAATAATTTTCCTGTGGCCCCCCCTTCGCGATTTTAGGCCCCCCTTCGCAATTTCAGCAACCCCCCTTTTTCACTTTTTTCATGTGGTCCTTCTTTGGTTTTAAGACACCGCCGAAAAAATTTTTCCGGCACGTCCCCAATTGACAAAAACTACACTGAAGTTTCAAAATTTTTCTAAAATTTTCTTTCGAGGGGATCTCGCCCCTACCCTAATTCATTACTGCTATACTGTACATGGCTTTTATCTGCTATGGTGTATATAATGAGTATATAATGCTGACAACTATGATTGGTATTTAGATATGTTTTGTATGGCTTTTAATTAAAAACCGTGCGGTGGGTTGAGCGGAGGCAAGACGGCGGACAGTGGAGGAGATACTTTGCCCAAAACAAAAAAAAACTTTTGGTAGCCGCAGAACAAAAATAGATGTAAATTGATAAAATTTGGCCACCAAATCACAAAAAATTTTCTGGAGGCTGCTCGCCTCTGACTTTACGTCGCTTTGCGTTGTCCTCTCGCTGGGGCTGTTCAACGTTCAGCAAAATTTTTAAACAAGATTGTCCCCCCTTAAGGTAGCGCTTAGCAACAAAACTCATGTTTGGCGCTCAGCTCATGCAATAAATAGCAATACCACTTTAATTGTATATCAAAGAGACATCAAAAAACCTATTTACAATACAGTTCAGCACTTTAATGTGAATGTGTCAAATTTTATGACCATGTCGAATTTCCTATTCACACTAATTTTGTTTTTGACCTAGCTCAGCGAAACTTTAACCGACTTTGATGATCTTAATATCAATAAAAAGATTTCTTAAAAATCTAGACGTGATTGATCTTCGATTTTTCATTTTTATTTTTGATTTTGCAAAAAATCAATTTTTCAAGAATCAGTCGTGTCTGAGCGACTACAAAAAGTGCTGCGGGCCAAAATTTGAAAATCGAAAAACTTTCACGTCTGCATTTATATTCTTTCTTTCATTGTACAAATTTTCAACTCAATCGCAAACGGCAGCTGGGACCCAGGTCTAAAAAAAGTAGTCGATTTCACTACGCAAAAATGTAAGGTTCGCCCACACGTTTCACTTTTTTAAAAATTAGACCTTTCCTAGGACTGCATATTTCCGTTGAAAAAGTTACAAAAAGCCATACTCAATTTTTTTAAGAAATTAAATCAAAAATTTGACATTTTCGAAGATTTATCAGCTTTGTAGGTTTTTTATTTTGGATTTGCTATTTTCACGGCTAAATAACTCAGCAAAACTTCAACGAATTTTTAAGTTTAATACATCAATTTAAAGCTAAGAAACCGCATATTACAATGATATGAGTAATCATTTTATATGGGAACAAAAATTTTTTTTGCTACGGCAACAAAATTGTCCAAAAAATTTGAAAATTTTTTTTCATCACAATATGCACATCAAATTAAAGCTATTTTCATTTTGAACAACTTTCCTTCAAGAGGTTATGGTCAAAAATGTCGCTGAAAAAAATTAAACGCCAAAGTCGGTTCCCCTGAGCGCCACCTTAAGGTGGCGCTCCTGAAATGTGGGTTTTGGCCATTATTTTGAAAATGCGCAAAAATAAACATGCATCGCTAGAACAAAAGTTGTTCAGAAGTTAATTTCCTTTAATTTGATACCCATATTACATGAAAAAAATTTCCGACATTTTTGAGCTTTTGGCCCGTATTCACATACCAAGTGTTATTCACATACTAACGCTAAGGGTGGATTTCACAAAGGTGGTTTTACTAACCATGGTTTTACGCACGTTTTTATATGATTTGCACATAATTTCATTACGAAATATAACCTGATTCGTTACGAATTTCGTAGATTTTCTTAAACCAACCAACCTTCGTGAAATCCACCCTAAGTGTTTGCTAAACGCTAAGCGCTTAAGGTGGTAATTGCGTTTTCGAGGTTTTTGTGATTTCTATGTAAACTTTGCGCCACCAGTACTCAAGTTATAAGTGACGCCTGAGCATAAATTTTTGGGACAGCACTGTAAAGGTCAAAATCCCCAGGCATGTCTCTCACTTTTTCGAAATTTCACCTGTGGACATTTTTAGAGGGTTTTAATTACAAGAAAATATCTTAAATTTTCGGTGCGTTTGCTTTTCAGCTATTTTCTCAGTAAATTGACTAGTTATTAAAAAAGTGGGGGACATGCCTGGGGATTTTAAACATGTCAAAAACCTTACCAACTTTTAGCCCCAACAGGTAATCGTATGATTCAGAGCTGTGGCGCAAACTTTTTGTAAAAAATTGTAACATTTTGGAAAGGACCTTTCCTTAGTCGCTTATACTGGAAACAAAATCACAGGTTAAATTTCAATACATGGCATACATTTAGGAATGATATTGTTCTACCTAATGCAAAAGACCGCTTGTGATTTGAATTTGTAAACGCTGAGCTATGGCCTTTCAAAAAAACACCTAAAAACGCAATTACCCCCTTAAGGGGGTAGTGTCGCGAAAGCAGTTTTGCTCATAGGTTGCAAAAAGAGATCTTTTTGCTTTGAACTTGTACGTTCACTGAAAAACTAGTCCAATGCTTTACTGTGTTAAATAAGTACTGCCAGACAGTAGACTACCAATATCTACCAATATCTACCAATATCTCAGGAGTGACTGATGACTGACAAAGTTGGCTTTGCAAACGGACCCATCAGGCATGCTGTGCTCCCGGATTTCTTTTCTGGTAAAGAAGGTGACTGGAAAAGATTTCGCAACCATTTTGACGGCTGCGCGTTAATAAATGGCTGGGGCAACGACGAAAAGTGTCAGTTTTTGCGGGTTCGGCTTTGCGGTGCCGCTTTGGATTCTTACACTTCTTTGCCCCAAGAAACGCGTGCCGATTATAACTTGACTATGAACGCTTTAGAGCTGCAGTTTCAACCACCACAACGCACGCATGCGTACAGGGCTGAGTTGGCAGCCCGACGCCGACGTAAGGACGAGTCTCTACAGGCATTTGCTAATGATTTGAAAAGGCTGGCGTCTTTGGCGTACGTAGAGCAGGGGGATTTGTGTGCTGACGCCGTGGCTCGGGACCATTTCATTGATGCCCTCGAAAACAAAGATGTTCGTGTGGCTGTTCGTCGCTCGGAACCGGCTTCGCTGAGCGCTGCAGTGGCTGAAGCGTTTAAAAATGAGGCCATTGAGCAGGCAGAGCGTCGACAATTTCGCAGAGTTGCTCTAGTGTCCCAGGAGCCAGACGGTTTGGAGCATACGGTGACGGCTACGTATCGGAGCGCCCAAGCCCCGCCCACTGAAGGCCAAAGTCGTACCGATAAATTACTTGAATCTGTGTTGCAGACCCAAAACAGGCAATTGGAGCTGTTGGCAAAACAAAATGAAACGATGGTCAAGCAAGGTGAAACTCAGACAAAGCTACTAGAAACTGTGCTGACAAAGCTGGACAAGTGTGGCACGGGTTTTCAAGGGACTTGGGGGGATAGAACTGACAGGCCACGTTACCGTGGAAATTTCAAATGCTTTAGCTGTGGGGAAAGTGGTCACCGGGCCGTTACTTGTCCAAACGGGACTTCAAGCTCGGGAAACGGACGCTAGCTAGCATGGAGGGCCGGATGCTGGCTTCAGTAGAGGCCCCCAAAGATATTGCAATTTTGATGAACAATTACAAGCATTTTATTGTGGATTGTAAAAAAACTTGCTGCTATTTTGCTTCATATTTTATCACTTGTTTGCTATTCTTAATTTTCAACGGCGCTCGGTGGTTTCTTACTTTGGGGTGTAATATTTGGACTAGACTTTCGTTAATGATTCAGTGTTTGAATGCAATTGGCTTGAAGTATAACAATCTATTTTGTAACAATACTGTTGCTGATGATGTGAACTGCAATAATGACAATGACTTGTATTCGGATTGGTTAATGTTTGAAAACAATTTTAAATGGTATATAGCTGACAATAGTTTGTCACCAAAAACAGCTTGCGCATTATTGGATTGTTCTTTGTCAGCTACTGCTCGATAAGCCAGTCGGGTAAACTCTTTCGATGTTGCGAGAAAGCTGTCATTGCTACGGAACTACTTTTTTGGGCCCTCGTTCGACTTCGCAACCGAAACTCAGCCATGCGTTACTGCTCCGAAAAAGGTTAATCCAGTCCTTTTTCGGGTTGGTGGCGTCCGAAAAAAAGTTCGGCGGGTGTCGAAAGTGAACATTAGTTTTGTCAAAAACTGTAAAATAAAAACACAAGGTGTTTGCTATTCCACGGCCCAAATTGGTAATGTTTCTGTCAATTTGCTCATTGACACTGGTTCAGAATGTTGTATTATTACGCGTTCTGTGTGAGAAAGTGCTACGGGGGCCAAGTTGGAAGTGGACTCGACCCAACAAATTAATTTTGTTGGTTTTGGGGGTCAACGCGTTCCTGTGCTGCGTTGTGACACTTTGAGTTTGCAAATGGGTACTTTAAGCACAGAACATCCCTTTTATGTAGTAGATGACCCTGCTGACAGTCTAATTCTAGGAGCTGACTTTTTATTCAACTACAAATGCTATCCAAATTACCACAACAAAAGATTAGAAAGACTGCAGCCGTATCAAGACTTAGGCCCATTAATATTTTGTCAAGAAACTGATGACTGTGCTAATGTTAGAACTGTAACTGTACAAAACAAAACTGTTGTGCCAGCTATGTCGCAACTGCTGTTGTGTGGTAGAGTGAAAGCGACGGGCTCTATTCCTCTAACTGGGGTTATAGAACCGTTGCAACCCTGCCAGATAGCCGCGGAGCCTAAAAACTTTCAACTCGGTGTCGCTCGTTTGCTTGTTAAAGTACCTACAAACTGTCTGGTACCGGTCAGAGTTATAAATTTCTCACCAACGGCATTTACTCTACCAGCTGGTTCGAAAATTGCAACGTTCAGCGAGACAACAGCGCCCGCGGTCCCTGTTACACAGGAACGCTCAGAAACAGAGCGAGGACTACGACGTAAGCCTGTGTCAGCCAATCGTGAAAAGCAGAAGTTGTTGAGATCGCTTATAAAGTTTCCGAAAGAAAAGCTGAACGAAGACGAACTAAAAAAGGCTTGGAAACTATTCGACAACTTTTGGGACATTTTTGCTTATCACAGTCAAGACTATGGGAAAACTAATAAAGTCCACCATGGTATTGACACTGGAAACCATGTTCCAATCAAACAAGCAGTCAGAAGATTGCCTTTCGCCAAACGTGAAGAAGTCAAACAGATGCTCGAGGACATGCTGGCAAAGGGAATAATAAAGGAATCTGCATCGCCTTGGGCAAGCCCCATTGTGTTAGTTCCAAAGAAGGATGGAACCACGCGATTTTGTGTGGACTACCGGCAGTTGAATGCCGTTACCCGAAAAGACGCATTTCCCTTGCCAAGAATAGACGAAACGTTGGATTCACTTGGGGGAGCCAAATGGTTTTCGACCCTAGATTTGATATCTGGATTTGATTTGAAAGGATGAAATCGTTTATTTGGGCTATCTCGTGACGTCTGAAGGACTAAAGACAGATCCAAACAAGACGTCTGCAGTTACAAAATGGCCAAGACCTCAGTCAACGGCCGAGGTTAGAAGTTTTGTCGGCTTTGCAGCTTATTACAAGAAGTTTGTACCTAACTTTTCTCAAGTAGCTGCTCCACTCTATCGCCTGACTGAGAAAGGTAGACCGTTCAGTTGGACTGACCAATGCGAAGCTGCGTTCAGCTTGTTGAAAACACTGCTGACGCAAACTCCGGTGCTCTCATTTCCAGATTTTAAGCGCGGCTTTATTCTAGACGTGGATGCTAGCGACTACGGCATCGGTGCAGTGCTATCACAAAATCTGGATGATGGGGAGCATGTAATAGCATACGAGTCCAGAGCTTTGTCTAAATCCGAACGAAAGTACTGCGTCACAAGGAAAGAATTATTGGCTTTAGTCCACGGCATTGAAAAATTCCGCATTGGCGTTTTTGACGTGCTGAATCACAGCGGGAGCAGACACAGCTCATTCTGCTTCTTCCCCAGCCTTAGACACAGTGGCCGCAACCACAGACGGGTCCAGGTTGTGTCCAGCTTTAAACATTGCCAACTCTTTCTCCAGCGCCGCAATCTTAGCCCGATACACCTCCAATCCGTCAGTCCGTGTAACAAGCTCCAAAGCCTTGGCCTCCGTGGGCGGTTCGGCCGGCACCATTGGCCGCCGGTGACGTGTTTCGGGCACGGTGGCCATCAGGCCAGCCGGTTTTTGGATGGTTGGGCCAACTCGTAACAAATCGAGCAAGCGGTAACCAAACTTCTCGTTTCTCCAAAAGAGACTCTGGGCCTCGTTGCTCATTAGCCAATTCGGGTTCAGTTGTCCACGACCCACCGTAAACTCAAATACCAGTTCGGCGCTGTCCAAATCGTCAAAGCAGTTGAAGACACCCTCCATAGGGAACGGCGTCAGCGCACCACGAGCAGTGGTCAGCCTCGGGGGTTGAATGGCAGCCTGGACTGGGTGATCAGGGTCCCAAAAGTTGTGAGCGGTGGATCTCAGAAAAGGCGAGGAGAAGTCCACTTGTTGCGCGGTGACACGCTCCCCACCCAAGAAAGTCTGACTGACCAAAATAGCCCAGCCACAATTGATACGTCCACGGGCTCGATATAGCTCACGGGCATAATCAGTTGCAGTACCCATCGTGGTGATCCGCCACTCGCTTGGCCCCAGCTGTTGTCGCCAGCTACTCCAGTTGACTTGGTCAGAATTCAATACGATCGGGTTCACCCAGCTTAACTTAACCGCGATCGGTAGCAACAGCTCAGGTGACCAGAAACTGGGCAGATACTGGGTCAGATTATGGTCCATCAGCAACTCAGTGAATGTCAGCTGCTGTCCAGTTTGCCAATTCCGGTAAGTCCGCACTCCATACAAGAAAGAGTATGGTAGAGCTACCCCCCAGGCGCAAAAAGTATAAGCGTCGACATAGTTAAACCAAGTGCTAAACCTTAATTGCTGCTCTCCAGTGTCTTCAATGAGCAAGTTCATCCCCTCCTCGACTATACGGTCTGGATAGGCCGGCCAATCGGGCGGTTCCACCACAGCCACATTGTGGCAGACATCGAGCAAACGCAACGTAAAACCGTGCATACGCAAGATATCTTGCAGAGAGTATCCCAGCATGTTGCCAAAGGTCAGCAGAATCTGCACGTCTTGCTGCGGCGGCATACGTTGAATAGCGTCCCAGTCGGCAAAGGGTACCTGCACAGCACTGGCTCCAGCCTTGTCGTCGTACAAATGTGTGAAAGGCGGACGAAAGCGATTCTTCGGGATAGTCAGCCCTCCAGTTGGATAAAAATTCGACACCGCAGCCTGCAACGTGTGGGTCCCATGATGTCGATCAAGGACCACCTGTCCACTGCTAAGCGCCAGGGCATGGTAATACCCCAACACAGCTGAGCTTCGATAACGGTGCGTAGCAGCTATCTTCACGATAGACTGGCGCAGCTCACTAGCACTGAAATGGTGATTGTACACATTAGCAGCAAATTCCTGCATATTATCAATGCGATTCAGGTTGGCCGGGCCGGGTACCACTTGCCAATGACGAGATTCGGTCCACAGGTTGTTAGTCAGAACAATTATAATCCCTTCTTCACCCAGGCCCTCCACCAACACCTTGTTGGCCCATGGGCCAGCAGCAGGTCCGCTCGCGGCTTCACCAGGATCGCCCTCTTGTTTATATAGCCATTCCCACCAGGTATGGACACCGATCATCGCCTGCGTAATAGCGATATCAGACCAGGTCACGTCGTCCATAACCAAAGCAAATCCGCGACTATTATTATAAATGGTAGCGGCCAAGTCGATGTAGCGGGCAATCGTCTCTTGGTCCGGTCCAATGGCAGTGTTGCGCGGGAACAGATAAACGCGTGGCTCATTACTAAGCGCAATCGGGTTCCGTCGCCAAGCCAAATGTTGGGCAATCGCATTGGGAGCGTTGGCCTGTTCCAGCATGTCAATCGTCTCTTGCGAGAACACAGACAGCCACCCTTTCATAAAAGGAGCGGCACAGGAATATTCCTTTGCTGGTGGCTCGATTAGGCTACGTGCAAACTTGATAGTTGACGCGTTCCCCAGAGAAAGTACTGCGTCACAAGGAAAGAATTATTGGCTTTAGTCCACGGCATTGAAAAATTCAAGCATTACCTGATAGGCAGCAAATTTTTAGTTCGAACGGATCACAGTGCTTTGATTTGGCTCAGATCTTTTTCTGAAGCTGAAGGTCAGCTAGCTCGGTGGCAGGAGAAATTAGCTGCTTTTGATTTCGACATACAACACCGTCCAGGAAGGCAACATGTTAATGCGGATGGTTTATCAAGGGTGCCATGCCGCCAATGCGGATTGTTCGATAAGAATGAACCTAAGTCAATCCAAGTTGCAACAGTTAGAAGTCAGCAGGATGCTAAAACAGCTATCCAGTTAACCGGTTACAATGAAGAGGAAGTAAGAAAATTGCAAATCAAAGACAATGTTCTGGGCACGGTGTCACAATGGGTTCGCCTGGGTTCAAGATACCGTTATTTTGATAATGGAATTTATTTTTAATATTAATATTAATTTTAATAGGCCTCCTGAAATATTTTTAATTTAATATTAATATAAATAAAATCCTCAACTTATTTTTAATTTAATATTAATATAAATACAATTCTTAAAATATTTTTAATTTAATATTAATATAAATAAAATTCTCAATTTATTTTTAATTTAATATTAATATAAATACAAATTTTTTTGATTTTTAATATTAATATTAATTTTAATATTAATATTTTCGAATTATTGGTTTTAGCCAGTGTTGAAAAAGGCATGGTATGGCATGGTATGGCATGTATGGTCAATTGCATTGAAATGCAATAACTTGAACTCTGGTGCACTCAAAAGTAGAACTATAAAAAGGCTCGAACAGTCGAAGGTCTCTTCTTTTACTTTGTACTTTGCCTGCCAAGTGCCAACATTTGGTCAACACAGTTTGAAATAAGATAACTAAAAAATCAGCCGTTTTCTCAACAAAGTTTAATAGAAATCAACAAAATCAAATGACGATGACAATAAACAATATGTAAAAGTAAAAAATATCTAGCCTGAATGATAACAGAGAAAACATAAGCACTACACAATTCAACGTTCAAAAAAACTGAGCACGATCCATTCAGCAGAAACAACAGTAAAACATCTTAGTGCAACGAAAAAACTGAACACAATCCAAATTCAACAGAAACAGCAGTAAAAAATCTTATTGCACCAAAAAATAAACTGCGTCTTAACTGGAATTAACGAATTAACGTTCACAAAATATAAATGAGCCAAATGTAATTCAACAAAATACAATACGTCCTCTTTAAAGCAACGTCAACCAACACCAAGCCAAACAGAAACATGAATAACGTCGAACTGGAAAACATTAAAACAAAAGAGATCAGTCAGAAGTAACTTAAAGCTCAACACATAGAAACAAAGGAAACAAAAGTTAAATGTAGTCAATATTTTTGGACAACATGACTTCCCGCTCCAAATTTTTGCCACCAAGACGTCGGCGATTCCCGCTGCACGCTGATCCAGCCTGGCTAAAGAACCGTTCAGCGCTGGCAGAACTTGCGGGACAGGTCATCAGATCGATAGCAAGACTGCACAACTCTGGATATTTTGCTCGATTTGACACCCAGAACTCTAGAGGATCGCTGATAGCTTCTTGAACCGCCACAGTCGGATCTTTATATTTGGCTTCATATTGGCTAATCTCGAACGTTAATTTATCCACATTTGGATTTTCACGGGCTGCTCGAGCTTCCTAAAATCAATTGTAAAATAATCTTTATTGTACTGGAAAAACGGTCAGAAGCAAAATAGAAAGATTATCAATGCCTGTCATCTCTACTAGAAATAAACCTGCCAAGTTGAAATTATGAAGCATTAATCCAATATTCATTGAAAACTTTGCACGTTTTTGCTTATGTAAATACACTGACAAATTGACTGAACCAAAAGTGCACATTCAAGCTTAATTGATCGCATCTGAGGCAGAGATGCTTAGGGTAGTCCCTTAACGACCCCTTAATGCAAACAAAAGTAGCACATCAATTTTGTAGTCTACGTTGTAGCCAATAAGGCTCGATTCATACTTACATCCGTATGTCCGTTCAGCCGGCTAAATTGCGAAATAATTACGTCAAGAATAGTGTATAAGCTCGGCATGTGGCGTGAACATTTCGTAATTATTTCGTAATTTTGCCGGCTGAACGGACATACAGCTGTAAGTATAAATCGACCTTTATGCAGTTGCAGCTCGACTCAACCAGCAATTTGCTGTCCGACACCCACAGTTTCTTTAGTGGCAGATTTGTAGCTTACCCACTGATTTCAGAATTTAGAGACTAGCTGTTCGAATTCCTTTTTAGTTACATCCTTTTTAATAACTCCGATAAATATTGGTACATCTGTTTAATTTCGTGGACCGTATTCGTAAACTCGTGTCAAATTACACTAGCAAGTTATTGTGTATTCTATCACCTGTTGAACAGCGTGCTTTTTCTCAAGAGCCATTTCATGCAAACCACCGAACTGCGCCGGCAAAACCAATTCAGGAGCGATCACTTGTTGTTGGTCAGTAACCGGAGGCTCTTCCATGATGCCATCTTCCGTGTTTAATCGAATAAAACGAGCGGCTAGTTCTTTTTCACGGTCAGCCAGGACAAACAGCACTCTTGGATCGAGAAAGGTACTAGCTAAATAGATGCTATCATAATTTTGCTTGCTAGATTCCAATACAAAACTAAAACGTTCCTGCACTTTCTGCATCAGACTGGTTACAACAGCAGATAAATCAGGGTGATTCACTTGAAATTCAGTTAACTGATTCAATAAACCGATGATTGAGGGATAAACAGACGAAAGGGTGCTGTAAGACGCTCCTTCCATAATACCCGTGCGAATTGCAAATGGTTCCATTAGATCTCGATAGACGACTAATCTGTCCCAATCGGCATACGTTAGGCCATCAATTTTATACTTCAGACTCAACTGCATGAGAGACTCCTGAAAAACAAATAATTGCAGATGTAGAATTTGATGGGGACAAAATTATAACTCAAGAAATATACGTCGAGAATGCTAACCACTAACTACTTCAATTACACAAAACTCACTCAGTCTTTCTTGACTTACCCGCAAGCACAGAGTTCTACAATCAACCCAAAACGCAGCACAATCACATTAGAGCTCAACTTTAATTGAAACCGAGAGCTTTAACAGGTTAACCTTCTCGTAGGCCCTATTTCTCAATTACAACATGTATGCGTTTACATTTAGCAAAAGTTTGAAATGACACATAGACTCTTGACCCAAGCCAAGCCAACCTTCAGTTCCAGCAAATTTTTGATGAATAGATAGGCAT
Source organism: Trissonchulus sp. WLG1_4 (assembly GCA_030248245.1). Classification (NCBI taxonomy): domain Eukaryota; kingdom Metazoa; phylum Nematoda; class Enoplea; order Enoplida; family Ironidae; genus Trissonchulus; species Trissonchulus sp. WLG1_4. Next base: position 13,555 of record JASANF010018878.1, on the reverse strand, counting down.
AACACCAACGGGTCCGACAAGGCAATGAAAAAAAGCGGCCTGCAAGTTGTTTTATTTCCTGCTTCAAGCGGCTCGATAGCTGAAACTTTCTTGTAAATGCCGTTGTTTTCTTAATCAGCTCCTTGAATTCATCATATTTTTCTATGGTATGAGCAACAAGGTCCAAGCAGTGACAAAAACATGGCAAGCGAGTGAAACGTTTATTTCTAAACGTCACTGTGATCATCTCATCTTCCTCATTAAAGTCTTCGACGCCTTCAGCTTCAAGACCCTGAAACATTAAACCTTTCATTTGTCACCTCACGTAATGGATATCATTTCTGAAATAATGCAGCTTGCCTAGTTTATTCTACGGAACTTAAAAATCTTCAAAATCTAAATTTGATCTTCAAAATAATTTTTTAAGAAACGAAAATCTTTGTATTTGGTAATCTAATTTAAAAAACAGTTTTAAAAAATCAATAAAACAGTACGAGTACAAACTAGTTTCAAAGTCATGCCACCTATTAACTAGTTATAATATGTACAACGACAAATATAATAATCCAGATTTGATTATATCAACTACTTTTACATACAATGGCAGCATAATAAACATCGTCCTCTTCATCGCGTGGATCGTCAGTATTTGGCTTTTCTTGAGCTATTTCTTGTATGCATTCAACTGTCAGATTGAAGGCACGCAAAAAATTGCTACCATTGTCTGTGATGCAGCGCAATACTTTGTGCTCTGGAATATCCCACAGACTCAAGCAATGGACAAATAGCTATAAACAAAATATTGACAACGTACAAATAAAAAATAAGATTGATTCTAGAATTTGAACTGTAATATATAATTTCATTTCAGACTACTAAAAATTTAAAATATTAAAAATAATCAAAATTTATTATTTATTTATTTATTATTTATTTTACTTATTTATTTATTTTAAAATTTATTACTAAAAATTAAATTAAAATATGAAAATTAAAAAATATTAGTGATAAACGTTAAGCAACAAAGTTTAAATTATGTCATACTTCAACTATGGACTCAGCATCATGCCTGTGAGGGAACGGCACGAGCCCCAAAGCCACCGTTTGATTTTTTTCGAATGCAAAACTATAAAATGAAGCAGTAATGCCCAGGAATGATTCTTGCAAGCCCCGTTTTGTCCAAATATCGGCACATATAAACAGTCTTGTTGCTTGAGCCAAGTCGTCTTTCAGTCGATTTTTCATGGACATGTACACCGATTCGATCTGAAATACAAAAAAAAAACAATTCTATTTTATTTGAAATTGACGTTTTATGGTCGATTCATAACTTCATTAGGGCATACGGACTCAGGGACATTCATTAGGGCATACGGACTCAGGGACAAAGCCCGTTAAAGTTAAAACCTACTGTGAATTGCAGCCAATGGGTTGATAGCATAAATAGCATGTAAAAAACATAAACGTATAGACAAGCACAAAAAATGCAACAACAAATGCTAAATAAGTTGAGATTAACTTCAGCTGAAAGTTTGGTTTGGCCTGGTATCTTGACTCTCGGATCAAGTTGAAGAATGAGCTTATGAAAGGATGGATGGTCGATTATTCTGTAAGACACTGATGTTGTCCCAAAAAATAGCCAGATTCTTCAGGACAGCCTTTTGCTGAGCATCGTTGTCACTGTAGATCCCTCTCCCTCCAATTGCTTCTCTGATATCACGCTGCTGTGTTTTCACTTGGATTCGTTTTTTACTGGTAGCTGTTGCTTTCTTGGCTGCATCAGCACTCTGGACTTTCTTGAATATAGCAGCATGGTATCTGCGAAAGTGAAGAGCTACATTGCCAGTTGAAAGACCTACAACAAAACAGTGCACCATTAGTAATGAATGTGATCGTTGTTATCAGAGTGTGGTCCGCAGCTACCTACAGCGTGGTCAATTCGGCCCAACTTTTTTTACTATAATTTCTATAGAAGAATTAGAATCTATAGTTTCTAATCCTCAAACACATGTGAAACAGTGACGCTTAGAAATCAATATACACAAATTGGGAGTTTTTGGATCTTAAAAGTTTTATAAACAAAATAAACACAAACAAACGCAAATTAACCCCTTCTTGCATGAATTTTTTAAAATAGCACTAAGTCCAAGCTGTGATTTGATCTGTCACCACAGGGCACAGACTGGGCCTGCGTCACAAGGACTGTACTGTCACGCCTAGTCAGTTGGCCACCGGCTCCCTTCACTCGGATACCTAAGGTATCTTCGTGAAAGACATTTATCTGTGAAACATCAAGACGACAGGTTTCACTAGTGTGAAATAGTACACTTTGCCTCAGACGTAACCGGTATGCAGGAAAGGGCTAAAAAACTGTACTGTATAATGGCTCACCGGATTTTATTTTATGATCACATGGAACTTCTTTCTTTGTTTTCTTGTCCATAACTTGAACTTTACAGATTGACAAGTTTTCCGCCGGTTTCTTTTCCACATACTTCCAAATCACCGACTGCGGTCGTCCCTTGCGTCTTTTGTCAGCGTCTGCACTGTGTGTAGGTTCGTCCGATTCCGGGCCCTATTTAAACCATGGTAAAATATATCATAGCAATGTTTTTTCAAATACTCAGTATCGCCAAAGCAGTTTTTTTCATAGGTTGAAAAATGAGAGCTTTTTATTTTGAAATTTGACGTTCACTTAGTGCCTATTCCTTACCGGGTTAAACGGACTGGACTTATTTTAATCCTAGGTTTAGGAATGGCAAATCGGGTTAAACATACTAAACGAGTCAAAATAAGCCAACGGCTTATTTTTCATCTGACCTCGTTTTAAAACTAACACTGGACTAAACAGATTTAACAGGCACGCTTAATATTAGCGCGCATAATTAAATCCATTTAGTCCGATTAAAAAGCAGCGCGCTAATGTTAAGTCCGTATAATCCAGAGGTTTTGGAATGGCATTTTTAAGCTTAATTTTCAAACAGTTAAGTCCGATTAAAATTAACCCTTTAATCTGGTAAAGGAATGGGCCCTGAAAACTAGAACAATACGGTATTTTGCGAAATAAAAACTTCCTGACTCGAGACTACCAATATTGACGAATATCTTGGATCAATCGTCATTTCCTAATTTTGACACTTGATAACATAAAATATCAGCCATATCAATATGAATGCGACTATAGTAGTCAATTGAAGAACGAGAATCTTGGTATCCTGTGCAGCACGCAATGGTACTAAACTACAAGTAATCAGCTACCAGTCAAGCAAAACCTTGCCTTACCAGAGTCTCGTCAGCTACAATGTTGGCATCCTCGGAATCGGCCATTTCAGGCTCAGCCAGGTCAAATTCAGCATCATGTGCATGAGTGATAGATATAGGACTAGGAGGGGTCAGAACGTGAAAATCAACTTCAGGTTCTGAATTATCGGACATAACTGGGCTGCTGAAAATATTCGAAACAAGATGTTCAGATCCAATGCAACGCAATTCTAAGGGCAAACTGACAAGGAACATACGAATAAACGGCTACAAACATTGGTACGATTCATGCTTTTGAGACAAAACAGGTGGCGCAATTTTCGCGACTACTTGCTGTACTCCTGATGCTTGCAATTAGTTCTTTTCCTAATGAAATCGCGTGTTTTTGTCTCAGGGTTCAGCATTTTTGGTCAAACTTTAGAAGGTGCTAGACTGAGGCTGCCTAGATATACATATACTCTTGACATTAAAGGGTTAACGGGCTTTGGCCCTTGGAAATGCAGTTACCATTGTGACCCATAATTTTCTTGACATTTTGGTATTTGAAGGGGTCGAACTAGCTGTCATTGCGAAAATGTAATCTTGCGTGTTTCAAATATTATTCTTTATATTTGTACCAAAAAATTTGAAATATCAAGTTCTCCAAAAACTGCTTCTTTTTACATATGTTACTCCCCCAAGGCAACTTTACCTCAGATAAGAACAACTAAGCCTAAAGGTACATTTTTGGTGTAGAGCGTCGTCAGTGTATTTACATAAGCAAATGGGACGCATTGTGCACACAAAAAAACGTTTGTTACGCCTACATGTAAATTTGAATTTTTAAGAGACCCTAGTCAAAAATTGGCAACAGCGTTGGTTCCAGTTTTTTACATCTGCAACGCGCCTTCACGGAGGCACAATGTGTGCAAATTTAAAGCAAATTGGAGAGCCTAAACTTTTCACTTATACAGGTAGCGCCCCTTAAATGGGGTTTTGAAATTTTGAATTGGATTCAATCAGATCGCCACTCAAGCATTTGCAACGAAGCGGCACCTAATTTTCGTGTCAATCCGCTCCACATCACTTAGATTCCTAGCAATAATACAAGCTTAAAAAGTAAAAATATATAAAATAAAATTAAAGGTGCAGTGCGACACGAAAAGTCGATACATTATGCTATATAAATTAAACAAATACAATAATAACCTAAAAAAATTACAAAAAAGTACAATCGTAAAAATTAAAAAAAACATGTACAATGTACAATCACACCAAATTCGTAAAAATAACGCAGCTGAACGGACACTTAGAGACAATAATAGTATTCAAAATGGTTCCACAAGCGGACACATTTCGTGTTGAAAACGAACATACGAATTACGCTGTATTTAAAATATTATTAAAAATGTATTAAAATTCATTTTTAATATTAATATAAATACAGCGTGTCGGTGTATGCACAGGCATATACTTGTCCTGCAGCCTGCTACTCTTATATGCCCAGCCAATATTAAAAAGAATATTAAAAATAAAGTGCTTTTTAATATTAATACGGCCAATTTATTTTTAATTTAATATTAATATAAATACAACTGTTAAAATATTTTTAATTTAATATTAATATAAATAAAATTCTCAATTTATTTTTAATTCAATATTAATATAAATACAATTCCTGAAATATTTTTAATTTAATATTAATATAAATAAAATTCTCAAATTATTTTTTATTTAATATTAATAAAATTATTAATATTAAAAGTATTTTAAATACTGACTTTTTAATATTAATATTAATTATTAAAATAACGGTAGTTCAAGACCTGGTTACACTGAGTTGGACGGTCAACCAGAAATATTGAAAACTCTGTGGGTGCAATTTTCTCGTTTGGAACTTCAGCGAGGTTTATTATTCAGGCGGTGGTTTCAAAATTCCACAAGTTGGCTCCAGCTGGTTTTGCCTAGAGTGCTGGTGCCGGAGGCCCTGAGATATGCCCATGACGTACCAACAGCGGGTCATCTCGGTGTATCCAAAACAAAAGAAAGACTACGTCACAAGTACTACTGGCCAGGACAAGTCAAGGATGTAGAAGCCTACTGTGCAAGTTGTAGCCGATGCGCCTCGGCAAAGTCAGGTCCTAAAACCAGAAAAGCACCGCTGCACCCGATTTCCACCGGATACCCGCTAGAACATGTGACCGCCGATTTAATTGGTCCTTTTCACCCCTCCGCCAAAGGTCATAAATATATACTCGTGGTTATTGACGGGTTCAGTCGATACATGGAATGTTACCCGATTAAGCACGCGACAGCCCAAGAAGTGGCAGAAATTTTATTCAGTCAATTCATATGCCGATTTGGTGTCCCGGAGAAGCTGCATACAGACCAAGGAGCTTCTTTTAACGCGCAACTGACGAAAGAACTGTGTTCGTTATTGGAAATTAATAAAGTGTTTTCATCGCCATATCATCCAATGTCAGCAGGTGCGGTAGAGAGGCTTAACAGGACAATTAAACGAATGTTGATAACAATGGTAGATGAAAGTTTGGACGACAATTGGCACCAACTTTTAGCTCCCATTATGCTGTCTTATAACTCTTGCATACAGTCTACAACTAAATTTGCACCTGCAATGGTAATGTTCGGTCGTGCTTCTCGTGTTCCTATCGATTTGTTTGTGGATTTACCGGAAAATCAATCACAAAGACATACAGTTGGCGGGTACGTACAAAGAACTCGTGAGTTTGCTCAAAACGCGAATCAATTAGTGGCAAAACATTTCCAAGCTGCTCACAAAAAGCAAAGTTTTTATTACAATAGAAAGAAATACGGCGACTCCTACAAAGAAGGAGATTACGTTTGGCTGTACGTGCCCCCTAAGAGAAAGCTGCAGCGTCCCTGGACCGGGCCGTACACGATCATAAAGAAAATGTCAGATGATGTTTACCGTTTACAGCATAACGAGAACCGTCGTCGCCGAGTAATGGCCCATTTCAATCGTCTGAAACCCTATCATGTTCGTACAATGGATGCGTCAGCAATTAAACCAAATCAAAATGAAATCACGAACGACGAAAAACAGAAATACCACGGCAGTACACGCAGTCCCCGTGAGACTGATAGTAGAAGCAATGATCCGCCTGGCCCTGACTTGGAAGTGGTATACTACACAAAGGCGAATCCTGAACCTGTACAAGAAAGACGCTACCCAGAGAGAGTAAGGCAACCGCCAGCACGATATAATCCGCATACCGAAAGATATGAACGCCGTTATCACACTGACAATGAATAAATCCTTTTTTGTTGTGTGGGGTAGTGTAGTAACCGTTGTGATCAGTAATTTATGTGGTTCGTACCTTATGTGTTAGTCAGTACATACAGTCAGCTGTTGCTCGGCCTGATTATTACAGTATCTCTTTCTGAAAATGTTTTATAGTTACGCAAAATCGACTGCTTTTGCGACACTACCCCCTTAAGTATGTTTAGCATGTTAGAAGTTCAAGTTTGTGAATAACACTTAGCGCTTATAAGCGCTAACACTAAGTGTAAACACTAAGTTTAAGCGTTAGTGTTAGTATGTGAATACGGGCCTTTTTCTGTAAGAAAAATAGATTTTCACTAAAATGGCTATATAAGCCATTTACACGTAAGTGATGATTTTGGAAGATTGAAAAACACTAGTAGCTGTGTTTTACTTGCACATAACTTTAAAATATTTGGTCTGTTACTGAGTGTGGTGTAATTTTTTTGTAAAATAAAGCTGTATTTTCTGCATGATGCTGAAATAAAGTGCGTGTGAATACAAACGCAAATTTCGGCTTGCGATTTTAAACAAGCAGCAGTTTCATGCAAACTTTTCTAGCAATTTTTGCTGTCTAGAAAAGCAGTACTTACACAAAGTTTGACCCTGCCGCGTAAAACTTTAAGATAATTAAAAGTCATTTCAAAAAACTAATATAGCTTAATAGTTACTCGTTTGAAGTCGTACGTGAAGTCGAAATGGAGTAAACTTTTACATATATAGCTATTGTATATAACCTACAATTGCTTTGCTAAGCATCAACCCTAGTTCATTTGTCCGTCAGGATGCCTGTCTTTCCGTAAACAAAAAGTTTTATCAGTTGTTGCAGAGAAAACAATAGCTTTTAACGTCTAAGTTTTGGTGTCCACTATATCTACTAGGTTTCGGTCACATTCGTTCTTATAAACACAGACACCGACGTTCACGAATATATAACTTAATCCCAAGCAGCCAGCATTGGGCCTGTAACTTTTCTGTAAATTGAGTGGTTCAACTCCCCCAAGATAGTTTTTCGCTGTTCTATCTTTTACCGTAAATCCTACTTTTCTCGGCATTATAGCCAGGCCACCAGCATTGGATTGATACACACTTGTTTTGCGGTTTTGGGTTTTGAAGTGGTTGGTAACTCTAATCCCATGAAAAAGGTTCTTTAAAGGGTAACTAAAAAGTCACGAGAAAAGTTTTAACTATGTGGTTGTGTTAATTAAGCTTATTACTTACTAATCTAGTCAGAAGGCTTGCTATATATTTTTTAAATATGTTGAAAAAATAAAAAAGTTTTAAAATACAGAACAGAACAGAACAATATTTTACTCCAAGGAAATTCGCCATATTATGACAACTAAACAAAATGTTTTAATACAGATTAACTGTTAATAAAAGTAGAAACAAAACATTAACAATATTTTAGAAAAAGAAAAAAGAAAAAAATCAATGAAAGCAACACTAACAATAGTTTAGTTAGAAAAAAAGACAAAACAAACATAATATATAATTATTATTAATTATATTTAAAGAATAATAAATAAAAGTTAAGAAAATTTTTATAGTTTAGGATTAAATGTCCTGGAGTGGGAACGGGGACGACTATAAAGTCATCTAATCCCACGCCCCCGAAGATACGGTTTTAGGTCAAATGATAGCTCAAGTCTACGTTTAAATTCTTTAGTATTTTTCGACAAAACAACAGAACTAAGCAAATCGTTCCAAATGGAAACTATTTTGTTTGAATAAAAACATTTAATTAATTCAGTTCTGCATAGTTTTGGTTTAATTTTTAGAGCATGTCCTCGTGTTATACTATCAGTCAATAAATCAAAATAATCAGAAAAAGCAATATCAGTAAATCCTTTCACAATTTTAAATAAGAAAACAAGATCGTACACAATACGACGTTCTTCTAAACTACTTAAATTCAACATGGCTAGCCTATCACTGTAAGAAAGGTCCGAAAGGCCTGGAATTTTTTTAGTGAATACTCTTTGGACACGTTCAACAGTATCTATTTCTTTCAATAGAGACGGTGACCAAATGCTAGTACAATACTCAACAATGGGTCTTACGTATGTGGTTAATAGACGCACTAAAAATTTTATTTTTTTGGTTTTAAAAGATCTAAATATATGTGAACTTAGTAAGGCAGCTTTTTTAGAAATATTGGCACAGTAGTAGCTAGGTTTTGAATCAGAGGAAAGAATTATTCCTAAATCAGTTGTGTGTGTAACCCAGGGTAGTTGGTTGTTACCAACTGTATAATTTACGGTAGGTATGGATGCTTCACCGAAACAAAACATCTGACACTTATTAACAGCTAGATTAAGCTGCCAGTCAGTAGACCATCTATACACTGCCCGTAAACTATGAGCTAAATCTTTTGAGTACACATCTTTATTCGTGTTTACGTAGATTTTTGCATCGTCAGCAAATAGTTTGATTGTAGAATTAACTACTGCATCAGGTAAGTCATTAATGTATATCAGAAACAAAATTGGTCCTAATACTGTGCCTTGAGGCACACCACTCGTAACAGTTATCTCCTGTGAATATACTCCATCTACTACTACTTTTTGTTTACGATCTACATACAAGGAAAGATTTTACCCAGTTGAGAATTTTACCAGAGATTCCGTAGGCATTAAGTTTAAAAAGTAATTTTGCATGTGACACTGCATCGAAGGCTTTTGCAAAATCAAGGTATGCACAATGAATAACTTTCTTAAAATTTAACTATAAAACATTTTTAGAAAAAGATACGACATCGTTCTTTATATATTTTGAAAATATATGTTGAGGCAAGTATTTTCGCCAAGTTTCATCAAAATTGATGCAGTATACTGTTTGCAGTGAGGTCACAAAGTCGGAAAAATGACGTTTTAAAAACCTATCCACATTCGATTTTTTCGTCACAATTATCAACTTATTTGTTTAGTTTGTTTACATAGACTAAAAGGACATATGTTGTAGTTTATGCACACAAAATTTAGTGCAAATTGCTTGAGTGGTTGCGGAGTAATACCTATTTGAACTGTGAAACTGTGCGTAAACAGTAAAGTACTCACAGCAATAATGATAAATTGTGAAAAATTTAGACGCTTATTTTAAAATCAAAAGAAAAAAGAACCTTCATTTTTCTTTTTTCTTATTTGTGGCAAAAAAAGCGTGCGTCGACACGTTATGTGTGCTTCACAAGCTGGCCAATCTGATATCTGGCAGAATTTTTTGAATTTTCATGTCCTTATTGTGTGATGTCTGGCTTACAATCGGTGATTGGTTCAAGATATTGGTAGATATTGGTAGTCTACTGTCTGGCAGTACTTATTTAACACAGTATAGCATTGGACTAGTTTCTCAGTGAACGTACAAGTTCAAAGCAAAAAGATCTCTTTTTGCAACCTATGAGCAAAACTGCTTTCGCGACACTACCCCCTTAATGCAGTAACCAGTCATGTAAAGTTTCGAATAAATTAGTTAGAGTAGATTTTTTACGGAGATAACCATGTTGATGAGGGCTGATAAGTTTGTTAGAGATAAGGAATTTTTTAATTTCATCATTAATAATAAATTCAAGAACTTTACATGAAACAGAAGTGAGACTGATTGGTCTGTAATTACAAGGAAGGGACTTTAGTCCTTTTCTTTTAAAAAAAGGGACAACATGGGCTTTCTTCCAGTCAGATGGTAAACAACCAGTAGAACGAGATTTATTAAAAATCAGACTCAGAGGGTACGCTATGCTAGGAGCAATTTTTCTTAAAAAATAGGAAGAAATATTATCAGGAGCTTCTGAGTGTTTACTCGGTAATTTTTTCAATTTTTCAAAAACTATAAATTCATTGATAGGAACTGTTTCGAGTTTTAGATTTGTTCTTTGATTAAACTCAGGTATTAGCCAATTATCATGTGTAAAAACAGACTGAAAATGATTAGTCAAAAGTTCTGCTTTACATTGAGAAGTGATGGCACGATGTGCGCCATCAGAACTTACGTATATTATTAACATACGTATATTACCACAATTCAAAACCCGTTGTTCAGCATTTGTGATGTCTATTGTCTTCTTGTTGACAACTACGTGCCAACTTAGAAGCTTTTTTAAGGGGGTAGTGTCGCGAAAGCAGTCGATTTTGCGTAACTGTAAAACATTTTTATAAAAAGCTAAGACATCGTTCTTTATATATTTTGAAAATATATGTTGAGGCAAGTATCTTCGCCAAGTTTCATCAAAATTGATGCAGTATACTGTTTGCAGTGAGGTCGCAAAGTCGGAAAAATGACGTTTTAAAAACCTATTCACATTCGATTTTTTCGTCACAATTATCAACTTATTTGTTTAGTTTGTTTACATAGACTAAAAGAACATATGTTGTAGTTTATGCACACAAAATTTAGTGCAAATTGCTTGAGTGGTTGCGGAGTAATACCTGTTTGAACTGAGAAACTGTGCGTAAACAGTGAAGTACTCACAGCAATAATGATAAATTGTGAAAAATTTAGACGCTTATTTTGAAATCAAAAGAAAAACGAACCATCATTTTTCTTTTTTCTTATTTGTGGCCAAAAACTGTGCGTCGACACGTTACGTGTGCTTCACAAGCTGGCCAATCTGATATCTGGCTGAATTTTTTGAATTTTCATGTCCTTATTGTGTGATGTCTGGCTTACAATCGGTGATTGGTTCAAGATATTGGCAGATATTGGATCAAGTGCAGTTGGGGGGGGGGGAATAGTGGACCTATTTTTTGGAGTAGAGCATTTTGAGGGAAGCAATTTTTGTAATAGAACCCCTATCCACAAATTTGGATTTTCTGAGCTATGACCCCTTGAAAATGTCATTTTCAGTGTTTTTGGAAGTGAACGTAGGCCAAAGTTCGAAGCCAAAAATGGATGTAATCTTTGTTTTTGGATAGTTTTGAGTGCGTTATGATGTTTTAAGGCATCGTCTAGGCTTAGTTGGCAGGATTTTCTAGGCTAAGCTGGCATGATTTTTTCTGAAAATTTCGATTTTTTAGTGCCTAAGCCTGAGCCTAAGCCTGAACCTAAGCCTAATATATAGGGGGGATTGGGTTATATATGCTTACTTGTACTTGATGAGTTGGGTTTCTTCAGTTGATATTCGAAGTTGAATCCGTTGTCTTCAATGCTTTCCGCTGTGCTGTAATCTTCCTCCGTCCCAGCCATATCTGACTGAAATAATTATATACTATATAATTACCTCTATATATATAATCAATAAAAGTACAAAATTGAAATTTTTTGGTAAAAACTTTTTTGAAAAAATATTGGGAAAAAATATTTTGAATGATGCAGTAGTATATAAATTTGATGAAGTATACGTATACGTGATATTAAATTCAATATATTTCTTGGATAGGTGCTCGAAGCCCCATGCGTCCTATCTCCATGGGTCACCTGGTGCACCAGGCATGGGGAACCATGGCAAATATATTGAATTCATTATTAATAAACTGCACTGAAGGACGTGGAGTCATTGTGCAATGCAAATTAAGAAATTTGCTAGAAAGAAAAAAAAATTATCCATTTATATACTTATGCCAGATACTATCAATATTTGTAATTCCCAAGTTAACAAATAAACTTTTATTTTTATTTGCAAATCGAAAGAAGTTTTCTTTCAATTTTCTTCGGGTATAACCTTTGCTTATCAATTTATTGATAAGCACTGTAGTTCTTTCAATAAATTTAGCTGAAGAACTGCTGATTACTATATATCTACGTAATTCATTTACGTATACATTATAAATTACAGTTCTTGCTATATTGCTTTCAATTGGAGGGTACTTAGAAACATAAAAGATATAACCCTCAGTTTTATCATAAATACTGCAATTAAATTTATTATTCAAAACGGTAATATCTATATCCAGAACATTAGCTCTCAAGGGGGACTCATTTTTTTTATTTAATGTTAACTCCTTGGGATATATACTACCGTAACAACATTGAAAAGTATTATTATCATTTAGAATCGTTATATCATCTATATAGCGATATATATATCTCAAATTTTTTAGAGTTTTGTAATCCTTATTTTTAAGACACTGTTTAACAAAGAAAAATTCGTAAGAATGCAAAAATAAATTGGCTAGAAAAGGTCCACAATCAGTTCCCATTGGAATACCAATCTTTTGTCTGAAAATTATGTCACCACATTTAAAATAACTATTATCAATTAAGCACTTTATAGCTAACAGTAATTTCTCTTTGTCTATTAACCAACCAGATTCTGATTTACCTCCCCAAGTAGCTGATGATGAGTATACGATTATCTTCTTATCTTTCACATTATTGAAAGCAATAGACAAAATTTTATCAAGTGCTTCACAAATTTTGTCGTGTGGAATTGATGTATATAGTTGACCAAAATCAAATGTATTAACCGATCCCGCTAATTTTCTATTGTTAAGTTTAGATATATCAGTTATAATAGTGCTAGATCGGTCGATAATCCAAAATTGATTCACTATACCTTTAGTATTTCTGTTTATTGCTTTACAATAAAACTTCATACGATTCAGTATTAACTTCAATGCCAAACTTATTTTCTTAGATAAATTTTTTGTTATAGCATTAGAACTAGCAATAATAGTTCGATACTTAATCGGATTTTTATGAAATTTAGGTAGTATTTGGATGAACGGAATTTCTGAAAAAGTGCTTTGACTAACTGTAAGTGCATTCATACAATTAATCTGATGTATTTTTACCTCATTTTCATCCATATCACTTTTTAAAAACATTAGAATCTTCAAATACCGCTAGTTCTTTTAATATCAAGTTAATATAATGTATTTTGCAAATGATGGCATAATTTTGTGCTGCTTTATCTATAGTAGTAAAAACAAATCTATCTTTCAACATTTCTAAATTCATCTTATCACTTTTCTGTAATTTAATATTTTTGACATTCACTTGGTGTCTATTCATCTCCATACAATCATTCATTCGTGACAATAAAGCATGTATCCAATCATTAAATTCCCATTCTGCATACTTACCATCATAACAGAATTG